>OZ024887.1:71431565-71454065 GCA_964017195.1 Siderastrea radians | reverse complement strand
TAGAGTGAGTCAATTCAAAGGCTTCCCTTACAATGTATCTGAAACAACAGAGAAAGGCTGCGACGAAGATGCTGGGGCAAACTCGTCCTTGAAGGAGCTGGAAAAAGAGGTATGGTAACCAGTAATTATAACGCGGAAGGACAGAAAAAGAAAAAACAAAATAAGACGGTGGCTAGGCTCCAGAAACCCTGTCAGACTGGGGCAAACCGCTTGCGCATGCCTTTCAGTTGTTAATGACGATCGAGATTTTTAGCGTGGGTAGCTTACGCTGTATTGTTCCCACAGAGGAAATTTCTGAGAAGTGGAATCGCGGAAACGAGTGGCGAAGCCAGGAAAGAAAGGGGAGAAACCATTTTTTTCCCATCTTTTATGGTTTGCCTCATTTGTGTGAGCAATACTACCAGAAACTCGGGGTACATTTAATAATGTGAGTAAGAGCAATCCCGAGATATAAACTGTGTGTTAAAATCCGGCTACCCTAAGTAACATACGCAAAAGGGGAGGAAAAGGGCGTTGTACGCATGAGTGGGCATTTCTCTCTGTCCTCGCCCGTTCGGTGTCAAATGCCTGGAATCACAGTGCACCTCTCCGAACGATAATTTAGAAACAAAAACAAACAAATTATCTTTACCTTTATTTTAGAACATATTTTTTGAGAGGTTTGCATAGACATGATTAAATGACATTAGTTAGGATACTACCTTTGGTTTCATTATCAGGTACAAGATCTGGCTGCGAAAATCGACATGGGTAACGTACTTTTTCTCTCCATTCCATCAATTTTCATGGTCCTTCTTCTTGGTCCATGGACGGACACTGGTGGTAGACGTCCCGCTCTGTTAGCCCCTCCTGTAGGAAGCGCTATCGAGTCCATCCTGATTATCATTATAATGTACCTGGAGTGGCCTGTGTATATCTTGTTTATTGGCGAGGCAATAAATGGCTTCTCAGGATTTGCCACTATTATGACAATGGGTGCGTTTGCATACGTCGCTGATATAACGACTGAGCAAAAGCTCGCTATTCATATTGGTGAGTATATTGGGCTTACTATTAATTACATTCGTCATTTGCAGTCACTATGTAAACACTAAAAAGAACCACTTGTCACTCCCTCGCGGTTGTGAGGGGCTTACAGCAATAGAAATATTACTGGAAATTCACTGAAGTCACTGAAATCTTTAGACAGCTTAAGAATTTCGATTTCTCATTTAACCAACAATAATGACCTTCGTCCCCTGAGCTAATGGTAGCTAAAGCGCAAGCTAGTTTGATTATCCCAGGACACACGACTTTGACGACTTGCTTTCTTTTCAGCCGTTATCCAGCTCATGGTGTTCATTGGCGGTGTTGTGAGCCAGTTGACCAGCGGTGCATGGTTAAAGAACCTAGGCTTCATCCCACCCTATTGGTTCATATTCGCCTGTCACGTGGCCTCTGCATTGTGCGTCATTTTCCTGGTCCCGGAGTCGAAGCCAAAAGCAGAGAAAAAAAAGATGCGTTTTTTCAGTTTTGACAGTTTCAAAGCAATCTGGAGTGTCTACAGGAAACCAAGAAATGGCGGCAGGAAAAATCTCATCATGTTGCTGATTTCAGACGGGATAATTAACCTGGGCGTCATGGGCATAAGTGGGGTGGTGGCGTTATTTGTCCTCCGCACCCCTCTCTGCTGGGGACCAGGTACTCTTGGAGCATTCATGGCATTCCGTTTCTTCCTGCAAGGCCTTGGTGGTATCTTGGGTATAGGACTTCTGAAGCGGTTCATGTCTGATATAAACGTCACGCGGGTTGGCATGCTGACTCAGTGCGCCTCGCTCGTGTTCTTTGCTTTTGCTGATCGGACGTGGATGGTTTTCTTAGGTGAGAATAGATTACCTTACAGCGCACGCACCAAAGACGTAAGGCTGCGTCATTCGTATACTTTCGACTGTCCATTCGCAAACCAACAGTCTTTCCAAGTTGAGTTCACCGGTAACCTTGAGTTGGGCTCTTGGGAGATATTCTTGAATTCTGATCTCACTGAAATATGCGAATTAATTAAGCTTGTTCTCACTTTTTCATGTCGTGTCGTTATTGTTGCCATTTGCGCTCTCTTCCGTTAAAGAGAGTCGTGGGGAGGGAAAACTCTGCTGAAATAAATTCAGTGAGTACAGACACAAGACGTCTTGGAAACTTATAGCTGGGACCACAGGACACCCACGCGCTCTAATTCAACACGTCTCTAATGTAAAGGAAAATATTCTATTTTATGACGGTCATATTGGCAAAACAAAGTGGGCCACTCACCAACCAACATGGCAGACACAAGTCTGTTTGCCATCTCCTTGGGAAAGGCTTAGTTTACCTTTTCCTTCTTCTTTTTAAAGAAGTTTTCCACTAGTTTTTTCCCTCTCGTTTCTTTAGTGCCTATCATTGGGATATTTGGCGGAGCCGTGGTACCTCTATACAAAGGAATGATGTCACAGATGGTCGATCCTGATGAGCGAGGTAAGGACTCTTTTTTGCTGTTGTTTTTGCTGCTGAACAAGGTTATTTCCCTCCCTCCCTCCTGCCCCCCCCCTCCCTACCCTTTCGGCTCCTGCTACGCAGGCTAATCTAGGTTCGAGTGCGGGTACATGACTACGCTCCCTCTCTTAGACTTTTGATGACACTTTTTAAAGAGTACATAGTACAAACATCCCATGGCTTTTTACAGCCAGTTATCAGAAAGAGATGGGAGGTCAGGCTGTGATGGTGGCTACAGCAGTTGCTTTTTACTTTACTGTTGATCTCATCCTACATACCAGTTCCGTCATCAGCATGAACGGATCACACTGAAGGTGGTCACAGCCAAGGCTCATTTCGTCCTCAGTAGATCCGGTTCAAGTTATATTTTCCCAATCTCGTGACGTTATATTACCGTCCGTTCTAGCTCTTGCAGGTGAACCGAGTCACGCGAAGGACTCAACATTTTTACATCATTTGAGAACTTGCCTCTTGCTTTTTGTTTCATTAATTTACTCCACCAATTATCTCTGTAGGTGCCATGTTCTCGTCCGTGTCGACTGTGGACACGTTCTGTAATTTCCTGGGCGCTTTTATCTTCAATCCAATGTATATCAGATCAGCTGAGCGCGGGTTTCCTGGATTGCCATTTCTTGTAGCTGCACTTCTTATTATTATTCCCCTGATCATGACCAAGTAAGTAATACTCAAGGCTGTCAACAATAGCATATACAGTAGAATCCTGAGAGCTCGAATCCTCTATCGCAAACCGCCACCTTCAATATAAATTAACATACTTTTTAGTTAATGAGGGATGGGCTATTCAATCAAGTTATGGATTGAAACCTTCCAGGAAACAAACTCAAGTTCAATTGTGCCCTTGGGTTGGAGACGGAGAAAAGACATTTTAGTGAGACTGATATCGGCCGCGCAAGAGCACTTTTGGTTGAAGTATAAGGTCCTGTGCACAACTTAGCTCCTAACTTGTTGGGTCATGAGTTCTCGAAGGGAACGCTTGATTGCTGGACTGACGTTACTATAAACACGATTGATGTAATTTTTATACATAACTTTTATATGTGGCAGGTTTTTAAAGAACCCATTGGCATTTCGAAAGATGACAGACGGGAGCACAACAGAAGGCCCCCCAACGGAAGCACCAGACGTGGACGAACACGATGTAAAACTTGAAGATGTGCCGCTAAACGAAGAAAAAGACTCCGTTCAACTTACTGCACTTTAAGCCTCTGATGCGACCCTTCGCCTTCTCTATTCTTCCCTTTTCGCGGTAAAAATCCCGCCATTTTGGAAGTGGGGCTAACATGGGGCGAAGTAAAATGTTCATATGAAAAAAAAAGTAAGATCCGGTGTCAGAGAATTTCTGTCAAATTTTCCCCTCTGTTGGACTGCAAAGACCCTGTCACATTTTCGCGGGAACATTTTGCAAACAAAGCCATGGAAAAGTGAACACGTAATTACTCGCTTTCCAGACCCCCCCCCCCCCGCCCCCTTTACTGGATCCCTTAAATTTTGCCAAAAAAACTAGGCTGGGCTTACAGTTCATTATTTAAAGTAGAAAAAGAAACTTGGTCTTAGGTTTTTAAGTTAACAAAATGTGACATAGTTGTAGTAACAGTTGTTGATATATAAAGCTTAAGTATATAGCTCGACTTATTTGGATTGACTCCACCTGTTGAACATTTTTACTCAGGCATCCGTGGTGATACAATAAAGTTATATCAGAATTAAGCCAGCCAAATCCATGCTGCTTCACTGTTACCTCGTACTTTTATTGGGTATACCCTGCACTGTACCCCTGTCCTAAATTCCGACGGGGTAGAGAAAGACAATGTGGAGTAGAAATTCTTGTCTAAGCCCCGGCCACATTGACGCGTTTTCAAATGCCTCCGTTTCCAGATGCTCGAAAACGGAACAAAATACTTTTATCCTCACAAGCGTTTCAGTGCGTTTTAATTTGAAAACCAATTGTATCTCAACACTTTAACTTCTTACAAACATGGCAAATTTGTGGTGGTACCAGTTCACAATAAAAGAACCAAAAATGCCGTCAGCGTTTTCGAAAGCAGTCTCCATTTTCACGCGTCCATATATTATTGTCTTCTCTTCAGAAGTGCGTTACTTGAAGTCCTTCTCCCATGTCTACGCAAACCGGGCAGGTCTGAAATAGGGTATCGAATTTTGGGTCAGGTCTGGAAAAGGGTAGGGAAAATCACAAAGTTTAGTCTCAAACTGGGTAAGGGTTTTTAGGAGTGGGCCGCACACCCCCACCTAAATTTTTGTGGAGTCCCCCCCCCGAATATCAAGCCCTGAACCATCGACTGTTCCGAACTTCCGATGGAAAGTCCAACTCGCTAACCACTGCACTTCCAGACACCCTGTACATTACAGAGCATTTGCTATTTTTCGGTTTTGTTTAAAAGTTCGAAGTTGATCATCGCGAAAATATATCAGTTGAATGAAAAAAAAACGTAGCTGAAATAAGTTACTAATCAAGAATACAATGCTGCGAACCAACGTATTAAGGGACCGTTCATTTTTTATAGGGTGGGGGGGGGAGGGCTGGTGGGATTTGATGGGTAGTACCTGCAAAATATAATGACCCCTCCTTTACATTAGAAATTTTTTACCTGCCCCCCATTATAGTCCTAAATATTTGAGATGACCCCCCCCCCTTTCAAAAAAAAGGGGAAAACAACAAGTGATAAAGTAAATCTAAAACTTATCGAGCTTAAATTAAACAGTCAATTTTAACACAAGTCTTGCAGGAGTAAATGTCTTCACTTTGACAAGCACTAAAGGAAATTTTCTGGTAGGGGCTCGAGGGATATCTTCCCCTGGAAAATTTTGAAAATCTAGAGATGCTCTAATGCAATTTGCTGCATTCTGAAGTACATAAACAGACAATTCATGCCGGTTGAAAGCATTATTTTCAACACTTTTATCAGTTGTTTAAGAATCAGACCAGCAGAGGCCAAAAAGGACTTGACATTCCCCTGGCTGTACTTTGTAATGAAACAGTCGGTGGGGTAGAGTTCCCGTTCGGTGTATAATAAAGTTGGGGGGTCGGGGGGCATGTTCCCCCAAGAAAATTTGAATTTTGAGAACCTTGGAAACGCTATTTTTGGCCTTCTGGCTCTGATGTTTGCATTATTACAGATGCTGTCACTACTAAACCTAAAGGCACTTTTTTTTGGTGATCCCCCCTTCACACCATATTTTTTCGGCTGGCCCCCCCTTTGAAGCCATGTTTTTTGGCATGGCCCCCCCCCCTCAAATCCCACCAGCACCCCCCTACCTCATAAAAAGTGAACGGTCCCTACCTCGTATGATTTTCGTATCCCAAGATTTACGAACAACTGTAGGAACAAAAAGAGTGATCATATGATTTACCTACAATTGGGCGAACACAGTCTGATCATAGGATTCACGTAACACTGTGGGAACAAAAAATCTCATCACATGATTAACGTACAATTGCGAGAACTCAAAGTCCGCTGTTGTTCTTCACCGGAATTGAGCCGCGGCATCAGCTGTGTCATTCCAAAGTCGTTTTGAACTCGCAAACGACCATGACAAAGGTTTACACCACGTTGTCTGACAGACCAGGTTTGAATTAAATCGATGTACCTTCTGCCTGGCGTGACCCGACTTTCTCTCATATCGAAACCATTCCTTGTTTCTTTAGGCAGATTTTGCTCCATGCAGCACGGACACGGAAAACACAGGAGGAACATCCAGCAAAACAGATGATAAAGGTAGTAATCATCAGCAACTGACCTTTACGTTCTGTTGTTTTTTTTAATTCGTAAGGTCACTAAGGACTGTGTCAAACCTGGAACTTCTCCTGCACCGTACCCAATGCAGATGAGTAAAAGCTGTAAATAGCTTGTAGATTAGTCATCCAGGTAATAAGGTCACGCTTTTATTTTTGCTTCGTTGTATCAAGTTCGGTGCAAGAGAAGTTCAACGGCTGAAGCTCAAGTGGCCAAGTGTCTTCACAAACGCCTCACAAAATAAAGCGTATTTCACCTTTGTCCAAACACAGTCCAAGCCATGTTACAAAGGCTGTCAAAGATCCTTCGTGTATAGTCACGAGTTTGGTGGTATAATTTTAAATTGAAAACTGAATTGTCGCAGCCGCAAGCGGCTTAAACCGGCTACGAATTTGTGTTCCACAAATCGTAGAACGCGTTCAGCTTGACTGCAGCAATAAAATAAAGCTAAGTTACAAACCAAGCTAACAACAGGAATGTAATTTCACCTTTACCCGTGCTTTAATATAAAATGCTACAAAGATAGGTAGCTATAGGTACAGTCTATCTCATTACAAAATGCTAAAAATTCACCCGTTGAAACTTATGAACAAAAAAAAAACCACTCCTTGAATACATTAAGAAAATTACAACGCAGCTTGCAAATATTTTCTTAATTTTATCAAGTAGAAGTTGTTGTAATCAGTTTTTGGTTTTCCTTGGACGGTGTTGTCCTCCTTCATCCTTGCTTTACTACCATAATCACAAATAGACATTTTTTTTCGGTGCAGACGATTTTTTTGGGTATACTAAACTAGTGACTGGTTATCAAACTTGGATTCCTAATTGAAAAAAGGAAAGAAAAAAAAAACTATGCTACATAGAAATACCTTGCCGTAAAACTACCGACATACAAAAATTTTCATTAGACTAAAATCCGTAAAATTAAAAATTGCTGGTTTTCTGCCTTGGCTTGACTCCTGTAGAAAGCAAAATAAATAAAAACATCAACACAAATGAAATAACACAGTTGTGAGACAAAACTCACAGCCACAGTGCAACTCCGGTTACAACGGAGACCTCTATGACGACAATTTGGTGACTGTGATATCAAGGGTCCGGCTGCAAGCAGCTCACACGGTCAGAAGTTATGGCAGTTTTCTGAATCAAGAAGCAACACCAAGTAACTATAGGAATTATTGCCAATCCTCCCTGGATGGGATGTTGGTCAACCGCAGGGTTACTCTCAGAATTGTTAGGCTTACACTTGTACAGTTTACATTTGTACACCTGGGTATGCGTTCATGTATTTAGTAAGAGACATTGTTGAGTTACGATGTAGCTCCTGGCTTAGGAAAGAAGAGACAAACCGCGAACCAGTGATCCACCAATTTCATGATGGTGCCTAGAGCGGTTTTCAATTGAGTGTCGAATTTAATTCGCGTTTTGCTTTGGTTTTACTTTACTTTGCTCTGTGATTGGTTAAAAAATCTCGCGCCACTTTCTCGACTAATAAGAAGTACGATAAACCAATTCCCGCGTTTTCCCGCGCTTGGCGCCGGTTACATGTATTTGCTTCGAGTTTTGATTGGTTCATTGGGTTATTTGTGTTTGTTGTGATTGGCTGGGGTAATTACTTTGGTTTTGGTTTTTCCGACACTCACTTGAAAAGCGATTTAACAAGACAACCACTACATTAGCCCAGCTCCACTACACACACCTCCTTAATAGCAAAGCGTGCGCAAGGGGGAGTTATGATCTTAAACGTAGCATAATAATATCACTATAAGTGTTACGGTGGTCTCACCTACCAGCTGATTGACTGGCCTCTCAGTCAATGACGGCTGAGGTGCACATGGTGTTCAGTCCACAGCTGCCATCTCCGCGGTAGATCAGGTAGTAACCCTGTGAACACAGGACAGCCACGTTAATAACTACTTCCGCTAAACATGCACAGACCGGGTGGGAACTGTTACACTAGAGTTGAACTTCGAATTGTGTCCGTGTGATTTGATTCTTTCTCGTGAACCAGAGTTAGATGAAATTCTGAAGTACGAATGTTCTAATATGCAAACCAACTGAGCCGTTCTTATTTGAGAGCGATGTTTACTATGCTGTATAATGTGGCTGGATGGATCAAGTCCAATAAAGGCCAAGAAAGCTAAGTAGCTTTCTGCGGTGATGCTCAACTTTTTCAAGCTGAATTTTAGAAAATTATTTTTTGTTAAATTGTACTTTAGAACTCTTACATGTAGGAGCACACGATGATGCATACATTGAAATTTTATTCTAGAAAGAAATACCCTGGACTGACCTGCACTCCCCAGCTTGCTCCCCAGCTAAAATGAAAAAACATAAAGACAGTGAGGTAAACTGGACAATGTGATAAAATGTACACACAAGGTGACTTCATGTACACGTGTTTTCATGTGACATGAAACCTTCTGGTAAACCAGCTGGCAAACATGAGCAACAGGTCTCAAAACCAAAATTCCTAAAACCCCTGCTAAAATTTCACCATGACAAGTGGCCCCTCTAATGAACATGATGGGGAGAGAAAAGATATTTCAATATTATTATGACCAGAAACTCTTACCTGTTTTTGATGATCCAGTATGGCTCATCACCAAAAAGCCAGCTTTTCTCTAAATGAAAAAGAAAGAGAGACAAGGTTCATATGTACATACTTATTTAACATAAAATATACATTTGTTTATTTACCTTGATTGGGTGACCAAATTAACTAGGGTAGTTTGCCACCTATATTTCCTGACAAATTAATGAAGTCAATATTTGTGAATACTCTTAACGTATCAAATTCATGTCAAGTGTATTCTAAAGGTTGATTTCCACTCTTGCATAAATTTTACGAGCGTACGGGCGTGAATTTAACTGGCTTTACTTGCGTAAATAAAATTAGAGACGATGTATGAACGGCTTATGTAAACTTTCAACTTTATACGTTGACGTAAGCTGTTCATACATCGTCTCTAATTTTATTTATGCAAGTAAAGCAAGTTAAATTCACGCCTGCGCGCATGTAAAATTTATGCAACAGTGGAAATCAACCTTAATTGTCAAACAGAATAGTGTTAGTACCCTTTAAAAGTTTTCACTCTGCCTATTGAGTCAATCAGTATCAAGAGGTGATATTCAAGCCTTGTGAGACAACACTTAAGGCTACTTACATTTTGACAGGTGTTGTTTATTACATGTATATTTAAAACCCAACCTTTAGCACAAGGCATTCTTTTTCAGCCTTTCCCTCTCAAGTAATAAGTGACTTTATTATACTTACTGACGCCATAGCCGACAATCAGCACACCGTGATCTAGAGATGCAGGGTTACAGAAAATCTTCCACGGGTGAGCAACTCCTCCCAAGTAAAACTGAAAAGTACACCAGGAAAGGGAAAAAAAGCGAGACTAGCATAAGATTCGAGATGAGATGCTCCTCCCTTTTAAAACTAATGTACATCAGGCAACTTTCACGAAAAAGGTCAAAGTGAATCTGATGTAAGATTTGATATGAGCCACTTCCCCATGTAAAACTAACAAGGTAGATCGGGAAAGGAATTTAAATGAAACAACAACCACCTACTGGTAGGATAAAGTCGCACTCGATCGGCTGGGGAGGCTCACGCGGCCGGAGCTTATCCTGGTTTCCGTAGCATGAAGCAACTGAGAGTATTGCTACTCCCCCCTGGACGGGATGCTAGTCCATCTCAGGGTTACCCCCCAGCAGTATGTCGCTGGTACCCATTTAGACACCTGGGTGGAGAGAGACAATGTGGGGCAAAGTATCCTGTCTAAGGAAACAACACAATGGCAGGGACTGGGCACTGAACCATCGACCTTCAGATCTGAAGTCCAATGCACTAACCACTACACCACCGAGCCCCCATAACCACCTACTGGGTTTTTCCATAATCAAACAGCCTCCCAATTCAAGCAGATTCATTGTTCAGAAATGAGGGGAAGGGGGTGTTTTTAAAACTGCACCAAGTCAAAGGCAGGTCAAAAATTTGTATGAACAAGTACAGCTGTATGTAATGATCACATCAAAAAAGAGAACTTTGATATTGATATTTTGATATCACATCTGAAAATTCCCAAATCATCTGGAAACCAGTGATGAGTATTAAGTACACATACAGTGTACATTTTACAAAAACATCTACATGTTACATCTGTATCTAAGATGCTTTGTTAAATTACCTGCATCATGTTGGCATTAATACCAATAGAGATGGGTCCATTAGCAACTAGCCAAGCTGCCATTTCTGTGAAATGAAAATACTAATTAGAGTAATATGAAAAAATGTGACTGCTAGTCTTAGCAGACACATAAATTTTGATTTTGATCTTGATTTTATTTGTAGTTGTTATACACGCACATGTAGGTAATGTACTTTGAGAAGTGCATCTCATATGTGTGCAACTTGCAGGGTAATGCCATTTTTCTACCATAATGTGTCTAAGGGACAAGTCCTTTAAGCATACGCACGGGGGGAATGTTGCATGCTACAAAGTACAAGTTGCCAGGACCAATCTGAATTTTAAAAGAGAACCAAAGTCACAGGCCAAGGGATCAAAATAACTAGACGTTTTGATGTACCCGGATTGCCTAAGTAGTGGCCATGAAGGGACTTGTCTCACAAGCCTCCTTAAGTGAGCCAATCCTTTAAAGGGAGTTGAACCTTTGTATGACAAGACAAGAAAAGCCCCAGAGGTATTACCCCGCCGTTCCCCCCTCCCCTCGGGGTGTAAAAGATATTATGGTCACTCAAGATACACGCTCTAGCCTGTGTAGCAAAAGACGCGACGATAGCCTGTGTAGCAAAAGACGCGACGAGTATGTTTGGCCGAGCAAAAACCGGAGGTCTGGGGCAAGTGACCGCCAAAAGAATGGAAAATAATAAACAAGAAAAGTCCCAGGGGCATTGGACCCCGCCGTTTCCCCCCCCCCCTCGGGGTGCAAATACATTACGGTGAAGTTGGTGATTTTTCTTTTGACTAACGTTTGATGTGTGTGCTGCCATCCCTCCCCCCCCCCCCCCCAACGTCTTCTCTGCACCCTTCTCCTTGTGATATCATGGATCCCTTATAGTATGAATACCTTTCCCTTCCCTCATCCCTTGGTCATCCACCTGTTCTAGCACTCGCGAAGAAAAACGTGACGAAATAGTTTTGACCATGGCGTGACTTAGTTACGTCAATTTTTTAACGAAATGACATCTCAGCGTAATTCTAAATATTAAACAAGGGCATGGAAATTTAAATAGATTTATTGATGAAGAAAAATTATCCTTAAATTGAAAGGGAATGGTCATCTACTGAAAAATGAAACGTAAAGGTCTACTCTTAGGCCATGATTCGATAAATGCTTTAGCGAAAGCAAAACAATTCCCCGAATCGGCTTCTGTCTTTCAATAACGTAATGTTTACGTGTTACGGCAAGTTTAGGTGAATTCATGCCAGCTTCAAAGCTCGCTAGCACCTTCTTCCTTGCTCTCATCGAAGAGAAGTCAACTCCATTGAATTTCTTGTACTTTTCTACACAACTTTCCCTAAAGATTTTGGTGAAGCAAAGCAAAACTGCCAAAAAAATGCTTGCATTTTACGGTTGAATTATTCAACTTGGCGAAAGCAAGGGACTTCCCCGAATCGTCTGTTGTGTTTCAGTGATGTAATGTTTACGTGCCAGGGCAAGTTTGGCAAATTCATGCCAGCTTCAAAGCTCGCTAGCACCTTCGTTCTTGCTTTCATCGAAGGGGTTTTCATGCCATTAAATCGCCAGTAATTTTCTACACCAACTTTCATGAAAATTCTGGCGAAATAACGCTAAACGAACCAAGATTACCGGCAAGTATTGTTTTGAATGAGCGGAGGTCTGGGGCAAGTGACCACCACAAAAAAAACAAGAAAAGCCCCAGGGGGCGTTAACCCCGCCGTTGTTCTCTCTGCCCTTGGGGTCCAAAATATATTACGGCCAGGTAAAAGTTGTTGATTTATCGTATCTTTTACGTGCTTGCGATGATAATATAAATCAAGACACGACTTGCCTAATCACCCTGTTTTAGCGTGCGTGACGAAGAGCGTGATGAGATTATTATTTTGATCCTAGCGTGACTCACCCTGGCCTCGTAGCTCAGTTGGTTGAGCGACGGTGTTCTAATCCGGAGGTCGTGGGTTCGAATCCCGCCGGGGTCAAAGATTTTTCTTTTATCTTGGTTCTCATTTCTAATTTCTTACTTTTAAGGCCTGTGGTCGGGGGGAAATTATGGAACGCAGTATTACTCACTTCTTGGCACTCGTACATACATACTTTACATCATAATTACTAAGTTCATAGCGATGGCGAGTTGATGCCAGCTTTCAAACTTAAGCTCCGTAGTACATTCGTCCTTGCTCTCGTCGAAGAAATGTTAACTCCATTGAATTCCTTGTACTTTTCCACACAACTTTCCCTAAAGATTTTGGCGAAGCAAAGCAAAACTGCCAAAAAAATGCTTGCATTTGACTGTTGAATTATTCAACTTGGCGAAAGCAAGGGACTTCCCCGAATCGGCTTCTGTGTTTCAGTAATGTAATGTTTACGTGCCACGGCAAGTTAGGCGAATTCATTCCAGCTTCAAAGCTCGCTAGCTCCTTCGTTCCTACTTTCATTGGACCCCGCCGTTTTTCTCCTCCTCCCAGGGAGCAAAATATATTTCGATCACTCAAGATACGAGCTCAAGTGGTGTAAATTTTAAAGTTGATGATTTATCGTACCTGTGTTTGCTGCCATTTCCCCTTATGCATCTGCTCCGCACCCTTCTCCCTGTGGTAACATGAATCCCTGATAGTATGAACCCCATCCCTCATTCCTTGGTCATCCACTTGTCCTAGCTTTCGCGAAGAAGAACGTGACGAAATATTTTGACCATAGCGTGACTCAGTTAAGTCACATTTTTTTTAAATAAACGAACTGACATGTCAGCGTAATTCTAAATAGCAAGGGCACGGAAATTTAAATAGATTTCTTGATAAAAAACTCATTCTAAAATCTAAAGGAAACTGATAGCTATGAAAAACCGTAAAAGTCTATTTTAGGCCGTGATTCGATGAGTGATTTGGTGCAAGCAAGTTTACTTCTCCGAATCGGCTTCTGTGTTTCAATCACGTAATGTTTATGTGCTACGGCACGTGGCATGAATCATTGGCTTTCAAAGCTCGCTAGCACCTTCGTCCTTGCTCTCATTGAAGAGAAGTCAACTCCATTGAATTCCTTGTACTTTTCTACACAACTTTCCCTAAAGATTTTGGCGAAGCAAAGCAAAACTGCCAAAAATATGCTTGCATTTCACTGGTGAATTTTTCAACTTGGCGAAAGCAAGGGACTTCCCCGATCACCTTTTGTGTTTCAGTGATGTAATGTTTACGTGCCAGGGCGGGTTTGGCAAATTCATGCCAGCTTCAAAGCTCGCTAGCACCTTCGTTCTTGCTTTCATCGAAGGAATTTTCATGCCATTAAATCGCCGATAATTTTCTACACCAACTTTCATTAAAATTCTGGCGAATAAACGCTGAACGAACAAAGTGTACTGGCAAGTATTGTTTTGACCGAGCGCAGGTCTGGGGCAACTGACCACGACAAAAAAAAAAAAAAAAAAAAAAACGGGTATTACTAGACCCCGTCCTGACGGCGGGGTAAAAAAAAAAAAAAGAAAAGCCCCAGGGGCATTAACCCCGCCATTGTTCTCTCTGCCCTTGAGGTCCAAAATATATTACGGCCACATAAGATACAAGCCGAAGTGGTGTAAATTTTAAAAGTTGGTGGTTTATTGTACTTTTTACGCGTTTTCAATGATAATATAAATCAAGACATGACCTGCCTAATCACCCTGCCTTAGCGTGCGTGACGAAGAGCGTGATGAAATATTTTGATCATAGCGTGACTCAGCCTGGCCTCGTAGCTCAGTTGGTAGAGCGACGGTGATCTAATCAGGAGGTCGTGGGTTCAAATCCAGCCGGGGTCAAAGATTTTTCTTTTATCTTGGTTCTCATTTCTAATTTCTTCTTTTAAGGCCTGTGACCAGGGGAAAATTATGGAGGGCAGCATTGCTCACTTCTTGGCACTCTATCATACACTTTACATCATAATATTACTAAGCTCGTAGCGATGGCGAGTTCATGCCAGCTTTCAAACTAAAGCTCGCTAGTACATTCGTCCTTGCTCTCGTCGAAGAAAAGTTAAGTCCATTGAATTCCTTGTACTTTTCTACACAATTTTCCTTAAAGATTTTGGCGAAGCAAAGCAAAACTGCCAAAAAAATGCTTGCATTTGACTGTTGAATTATTCAACTTGGCGAAAGTAAGGGACTTCCCCGAATCGGCTTCTGTGTTTTCAGTGATCTAATGTTTACGTGCCAGGGCATTAGTTAGGCGAATTCATGCCAGCTTCAAAGCTCGCTAACACCTTCGTTCTTGCTCTCATTGAAGAGAAGTCAACTCCACTGAATTTCTCGTACTTTTCTACACAACTTTCCCTAAAGATTTTGGCGAAGCAAGGCAAAACTGCCAAAAAAATGCTTGCATTTCACGGTTGAATTGTTCAACTTGGCGAAAGCAAGGGACTTCCCCGTATCGGCTTCTGTGTTTCAGTGATGTAATGTTTACGTGCCAGGGCAAGTTTGGCGAATTCATGCCAGCTTCAAAGCTCGCTAGCACCTTCGTTCTTGCTTTCATCGAAGGGGTTTTCATGCCATTAAATCGCCAGTAATTTTCTACACCAACTTACATGAAAATTCTGGCGAAATAACGCTAAACGAACCAAGATTTTATAATACCGGCAAGTATTGTTTTGACCAGGCGGAGGTCTGGGGCAAGTGACCACGACAAAAAAAAAAAAAAAAAAAAAAAAAAAAACGGGTATTACTAGACCCCGTCCTGACGGCGGGGTAAAAAAACGGGTATTACTAGACCCCGTCCTGACGGCGGGGTAACTAGAATTGAGTGTCTGCTAAACAGAGGTGCACCAGTACAGTTGTACATGTACAGTGTTCTTGCATCAACTTTATTTTGTAGAGTCTTGAAAGAAATTAAAGCTACTGTAGGTATAATTATTAATGATAATAACAATAACAATAATAATAATAATAATAATTATTATTATTATTATTATTATTATTTTTTTTTTTTAAATTTTATTTTTGATACCAAACAAATGATATGGTGTTACTCACCATTTTCATCACTGGAAATTTTCACAGAGGAGTTGATGTACGCAACAGCCTCAGATTCCTTAAACTTGCATTTCTCATCAGCTCCTTCATAAGGATACTGAGACTCTGTTTCAAGTCCACCTGAAAATTAAACACACATCACAATACAAACCGACAATAGTGCGTGGAGTCGGCAAACAGGTCTTAATTAGGGACCTTCTAATCAGGGTATAACACTGACTAGGAGCACCATTTCCTTAAAGGGGCTACATCACGGAGATTCATCGTCTCTACAATGTACACAATTATTGTGCTGTAAAAAAATTAAAAACATACCAATAAATATTACTCATTATCATCAAACCACAATACATGTGCAAAATTACCAAGTTTCATGATTTGTTTGTAGGCAGTGGAAGGAAGTCCACCATTGCAGCCTAGGTCAACTTTATCACAGTCAACAAGTTCTGAAAAAATAAAGATAAAATTTCATGATTATCAATTTAACTCACATCCAAGGATGCATCAAAAGATGCATGCATTATGGTTCTACAGAATGTACTCAGATTATAACCATATAAAATGTGGTTCTATAAAATAATGTATTTTTTTAAAAGACTTGTACCGTACCTTGTTCACTAAGGGAGACCAGTTGGCCTTTTTTGATTTTCCACTGTCCCTCAATATTTCCTGTTGTTGAAAATGCCCAGCATGAACCACACATACCCTGAAACAGAAAAGAGAGGGTACTGCACATTAATAATTAATAATACAACCCTACAGATACATATGAGTATATATCTCAAGTCACATACATGTATGTTGTAGCTCAAATTGAAATTCAGGGTAAAATGATTTCAACCTAGATTGATTCTCAGTTTCCTTTGTCTCCTATCCCTAATTATTCATAATCATGAATACTGGTAAGTAGGGTTAGGAGACAAATTAAAGGAAATTGAGAATCAAACTAGGTTGAAATAATTTTAACCTGAATTTCATTTTGAAGTACAACATGTACAGGTACAGCTGTATGGTTAAGAGAACAGAACTCTCATCCCAAGTGACACAGCAAAAAGCAAGTGTTTTTTTTTTCATAAATATATATATAATTATTACCAGCTGAGGGCTTACTGTTAGTCTGGGACAAAAAGATTTTTGCCCACTAAATAACTGCACACAAAAACCTAGTACTTTAACTGTATGAGCAAGTGAGAAAGTACCCTAAGGAAGTACAACTTGAGAGGGAAGCTGAAATTTTATTTTTTTAAGAGATAAATTAACACAAAGTACATGAACATTCCTTTAACAAACAGGAATGCAATCAAACAGGTTTAAGTTTTCCTAGCAACTGAAAATGTCACCCATACTGTGAAATGTGAAGTCTTACATGTAGACATAATTATGCAAATGTGGTTATTTGACAAAACAGAATTATAAATAAATAAATAAATAAATAAATATTAATTTGTTATGGCCCATGCATACAGTAGTTTCAAGCTTTACAAACATCTAACAAGGAATAAACATCTAACAACAAAGGAAACTGACCTGGTTCTTAACAGGAGTTACAGCACCTTAAAACAACAATAAATAAATATTAAAAGGCATGTCAAGTCTTTACCAAGCAAAATGGTGAAATAAAAACTATCAGGTGAAAACATTTCTTTTTAGTTTGCAGTTGCTATAGCAACTGAGAACTATTGGGGCTGTCCTGGCATAAACAGTCGTTTTAGTGTGTTAACTTTTTGGCAGCAAGCCCACAAAGCCATTCAAAGTAGAATCCTTCGAGGTGTAATAGACAAGTTTTGAGGGGCTCTTAACCAAGTGTTGCACAGTCTCTATGGATGAAGAATTAATCGGAGTGTTTGGATCCTCGAAAATATAGTAGATTTTGATTTGCAAAGACAACGCAGGAAGGAATCGGAAGGAAAAGTTTACTCAGGAGCATGTTAGGACTCGCTGGTCTTCAGTTTAGGTTGGCGTTCGCCAGCGGGTTAGGAACAGCTGGACGAGGAAAGAAATTGGTTGTTAAGTTTAGTTGCTGTCAAAAAGATTGCAAAGAAGTCTTTGTGTCTTGATGTTTCTGGTATACAAGTGCAAACATTTCTTTATGCATAAGTTGTCTGGGGGAGATAATTGGTCATAATTAATGAAGTCCACAAAAGGCGATTGTGTACGTTTGCATTTGGCACGGGTTTAAGTTATGAACTATCAAAAAAATCATCCACACCTTACAGAGTTCAAGGACTTTATTGAAAGCTTTCAGTTTGAGTTTTATGTGTTTTACTTTGAGCTGACATATAGTGTATGTTGCTTGGAATTATCGGCCAGTCAGGATTTTCCCCGTACGCGCGCATTTGATAAATTTTAAAAATATTCCATGCATCATTGCCAGAAGAGTCCTGACTCTTTCCCGTTATTGAGCTCTCCAGAATCGACCGTTATTGAAGTTTTCTTGGTTTCTGTATTTCATGTCCGCAGTTTAGTTTCATAGTTCCCACAGTTGAATGTATTCGCCGTTATGACATTGATCTGACGATTTACTCGTTATTCTGAACTTCCCAAGTAATGTTTGTTCTTTAATGATCACCAGAAAGATTCTTGAAATCCTTGTCATTAAGCTGCAAAAATGTTTTGTGTTTTCTCTCGATTAGCCTTTTAGAACGATTATATTCGTGAGGTTATCCTGACACGAAAGCTATTTAAATTTGATTTTCATAATTCAATTAGTAGAATTTTTGGCATGATTTCTGACACAAAAGTAAAATTTTGTCAATCACAAGTTTTTAAATAAACTCTAACAACTTATATACACACAAAAACTAGTCCAACGTCTCTTTCTCTTTAATTATGTAAGTATTCTTCTACATTCATTCTGTTATAACGAAAAAAAAAAAGATTTCCCAAACTTATGATAGCACATTTCTTTTCAAATGCTGGGCTACGTTTTCGTGGTTTCCCCATTATTCTTTAATTTTGAGCTGCCTGTTACCCATTAAAATGGTGACGCTCTCTATCATGCAACCACATCCTGCTCCTGATAACACTGATATACACTGAACAACAAAGACAGCAGAGACAAAATAGTAGTAACATCTAAAAAACAACTGTGGACTATCCGAACGGATCCGCTCGTTTAGTGGGAAGGGGAGTTGTAAACATCTAGTAAGTACCAGAGTGTAAATAATTTCAAGTAATTGTAAATTCAATGAACTTAAAAATGTACCTTTGTCCCTCCAATCAAATGCACTTGGAATTTCACCCTTTGGTATCTCAGCTTCCTTCATTTCATAGAGAGGTTTACCCCATCCTGGCATTCTGTAATATTTCTTGAATTCCTCCTCTGGAGACAAAAAAGAACAACATGAACAAGTGCATAAAGTTAACAATTACACAGAGGCTCACTGTGACCTTACATAAAGTCGTTTTCATTAAAAGTCATTTTTTACTGATGAGAAAGTACATTGTAAACTGGAAAAAAGGAAATGTGCTCTCAGCTAGCCAACTACCCTGCAGGATCTCCACTCTAACTACAAAATAATACAAACAGATATTTCAAATTGAACAGAGGAAGGTAAAAATTCCAACTGACAGGAGGCAGAACAGTGTGCTATTAGTTTTACAAACCAGGCAGATGAAATATAATTTATGTAAAAGCCAGGTTTAGTGTGAAACAACTCCAGCCAGCAACAGCCATAGATTACAGAACTGGGACATTTGTAAAGCTGGGACGTACAAGTTTTATGTTGCATGCTCTAGTGTCTTGCCTATGCTGCCTCCACAAATTTATTACTGTCAAGTATGTACATGTACGAATGTACAATTGCCATGAGTAAGAAGTGACAGTTTTATGTCGGACACAAACCTGTCAGGTCACTGAAAACTGTCACTCCATATTTGGCTGAGCCTTGTTCCATGTCCTGCATCTTTTGAGCTCTGACCAAATTATCTCGGAAAATTGCCAAGCGCTTCATGTACTCTGTCAGGAAAAAGCAAAAAACTCAACATTGTAAACCCCGCCGTGTTCAGTGTTACTCACTGCTTGTTAACATAACTTTGATTTAATAAATAACTAATGATACCACCAACATTAAAATAATAATTTAAGAAAAAATTCTCACCATTCTTGTCATTTAAATATGGCTTCTTGTGATGAGCCACGAACTTTCTAAATGTCTCTTCCACATCGTCCTTGCCTTCAGCAGGCTTGGGTTAAGAAACCAAGAGATTGAAAAGTGTTACATGTACATGTACACTGTAGATAACCCATTCCATAAGGATTACAGCTACTAACACTAATCGTTAAGTGTGTAGACCAAACTAGAAACTAAGGTGTGAAATAAGCGCTGCTACTGATGAGCAATATGCATGTGAACTTATCACATTTCTACATATGGTTCTTATTAAGTATACTGTATAGAGTTTGACAAATAAGCATGAACCCATAAAGAAACAATCGTTTTGTTTTTTTTGCATCCCCTGATGAATGACAAACCCTTGACCTTCTACACACTTTTCAGATGCTCTAGCCACATACAGGCCTTCAATATTACTAACAGTTTGCAGAATGTGTGCCATCGAAGAGTTAACAATGAGCCTTTGTCAATACCTTATCAAACATTTCCTTCGCCATGTTGTTCTCATCAGGTTCTGGATCTTTGACAGGCTCGCTACGCTCACAGGACAGGATCTTCTCATTCAGTCCAACGCATTCATGGCTTACAAGCTCTTTTCTCTTTTCCCATGGGACATTGTAAACCACAAACTTACAATGCATCTGAGGAAAACAAACACAAGCATGGTAAATACCTGTCTTTTTTCATAATTTATAATTATAATACTTAACTCAAAGGATTCTCTTTCCGGGTTCTCTGTCTTTTCTCTTCCAAACACATACACACAAACACACAACGACAACTGGCATTTTCAAATTCCAATTCTATCTAAATACAGATATTCATGTAAAGGATAACCTACAGACTAAAAAAGCCACAAGGGTTTCCTTAGACTCCTGGTTCTCACAGACCACTGGCATCCTGCAACATACAGTTGTAGTAGCCAGCATTGTTGGTCTACAGGTATCTCAGATTTTTGCTGCCGGTATGAGAACATTACTGCAGCACAACTCCATTACAAATAAATTTGGCAGGTGGCTGCTCAATCTAACTCCCAAGACTAGTTGGTGGTGCATTGCTGAATAATTACGATATACCAGGGAATTACCTGAGATTTAACCGTCAAAATTACTAGAGAATCTGCATAATTATGGAAAACGGGAAGCAGGCTTAGATGCCATCATAAATAGTTACCTGTTTGATAGAAAACTTCTGCTTCTGCCTAAATTTGTGAGTCATAAGGTATTATTATCCTGCTTCACACTGGGGCTATAAGACGTTAGTGTACTACAGTGTATGTACTCTGTACATAAAGAATATTATACAATTATAAACTTAGAACTGTATGTGTACCTCTAGAGTGTCAACAGGACACATGTCTAAAGAAGCAGACTTGTGTGACTCATCATTACGACAGCTGCGGGAAACTCCAACTTCTGTGACAACACAGAACTTCTGTCCAGCAACTAACTGAAAAATAACATACGCCAATTCACCATCACACACTGGACATGTATGATAAACTCTAAGTACAAGTGCCAGGGAGGGTGTGTACATTGTCAAGTACCGTAGATACCGTGTGGCACTAAATTTTTGCGGGTTCTAATTTTTGCGATTTTTACGGTTTTATCACAATCCACAGAAAAAAGTCCAAAAAAACAAAAGCTGTGCCAATTTCCATTGGAATCACACCATTATTGTCTGTCATGTAAACGGCCAGCGCGTCTATAAAACAGCACAAAAGGACCTGAAACCTATCCTCACTGAGAAACCCCTTATTGAAGCACAGTAAGTGTGAAAAATGACATATTGCCCCCTCTCCCGGGGCTACCTTGTAGAGGTGGAAGGGGTGCTTGCTGTACCGTTTAGGGGACAACAATTAGTGATTTGGTATTAAGTACTTAAGCATTACAGAAATAGTGTGCTAAATTATAAAAATGATCACAAATTATACAATTGAGGGCTAATTAATTAAGCCCTCAATTGTGTTTGGGTGTTTGTGTTGTGCTCGTACAGTAACTGTTTTTAGTTGTATATTTAGTGTCCGATCGTGACGTTGAAAACCGGAATAGTAAAAAGTTTTTGTAAACAGCGTACTAAGTAAGCTCTCTTGATGATCGCTTATTGTTCTCCAATAGAGCAAAATGTCGAAGAAAAAACATTGTTTAAAAATAAATAAATTTCCTGATACTATAAAAGTGTGCAGTAAGCATGCAAGCTTACTTGTAAGAAAAGGAATCTCTTCGAGGTAAAATAAAGGCGCGACATGCCTTCAAAATGACATGGTTCCTTCGATGCTCCTTTCAAAATTTCCTCTCAAAGAATTTTTACCACAGCTAGATTTCATAACACCCGGCCTCCTAGTATATTCAGCTTCAAAACCTGCTCCTGCAGTACCGTGGTCGTCAATGTTTACTTACAACAACAACTTAAGACTTATATTAAACAGAATGCAGTCACGAAATCGTGTCTTTCTATATCGTTTCAATGTAATGCTTACCTGAAATGTGGCGTCACTAACTTTGGTCGCCATCAAGCGATACAAGTTGTTTTGCATGGCGTTGAATTCGTTCATGGCAAAATCCAACGCGTCAAGTACCTCTGGGTCATCGGTCTTCCTCTCTTGTATTCCACCTACCAGTGCATCAGATCCGAGACAAGAAGAAGCCAAGACAGTGCACAAGAAAACTAACAACAACGCCATGTTTTGTTCGTCCTCTTCGTGCCAGCATCCCACCGAGTCACATGACTTCCGTCTTAGGAGGTAGGCACGCAAGGCGTCATTGCACAGGGCCACCAGGCCCCCATAAATCTCCTCAAGGGCAAAATATAAGGATTTGTAGCGGATATTATCGTAAGTTTGATAAAATTAAATATCAAAATTGTACGTAAACATCCATTAAAGGGTACGTACCTTATAAAA
>OZ024887.1:71402365-71431365 GCA_964017195.1 Siderastrea radians | reverse complement strand
CGATGCCTATGTGTTGTTTCTTGTCTATTTTAGGATACAAACGACTTCACCTAGTTTCAAGCGTGTAATCTCGACGAAATCCAATGAATTTGGCTCGTCAAGTTGGCTACTTCACGTCTTCCATGTTATAATGCTCTTAAACTCTCGGGTCTTGTTTTAAAATTATTCAAACTCACTGCGTTCCGCGATTTATTTGCCATTTGGGAATAACGGGTTTTTTTCCCATTCATCATTGTTGAAACAAATCATCGCAACACATATTGCACACGAAAAACACCCTCAACAGCATTACCATTTCATTTGTCCATGAACCGAAATTCCCAAGTGGCAAAATATATACCACAACGCGGTAAGTTTGAATAATTTACAGGAACACGAGGGTGTTATCCATTTTTTAAAATAGAAGACGCGAAGTAGCCAACTTGACGAGCCAAATTCGTTGGATTTCGTCGAGGCTACACGACTGATACTAGGTGAGATCGATACTGATACTGATACTACCTTTTTGATAACAACAAATTAACATCTCACCAAAGCGGCAACAAAAAGGCTCATTCAACTGAGACTTTGAACATTTTCCTTACTGACCATATTTTAGAAGCCATGGATAAAAAGAAGCTCACGGCTCTCGTCCTATTAGATCTATCGAAAGCGTTCGATAGCATTCAACATCAAAAGCTGCTTCTCAAACTTTCTAAAGTGGGTGCCTCGCCCTCCACAATTAAGTGGTTTAAAAGCTACTTAACTGGACGCTTTCAGTCTGTCCGAATCGACTCCACCCTTTCGGACCCACTTCCAATAACACACGGAGTTCCCCAGGGAGCAATACTGTCGCCACTTCTGTTCTGTATTTACCTGAACGATTTACCATCGGCCCCTAAAGTATGCAACCTGGAATCCTATGTGGATGATTCGAAAGTTTTCCTCTCATTTCCAATATCAGATGTGAACTCGGTGATCGGGAAACTTGAACAGGATTTACGCAACGTGGCCCAATGGTGCTGTGCTAACAACCTCCTCATAAATCCCAGCAAAACCAAGCTGCTCTTCATTGGAACAAGACAGCTGATGGCTACGTTACCAGAACTGCCCCAAGTGTCCTTTCTTGGTTCAACACTCCATCCAGCTACCTCTGCCAAGGACCTTGGAGTCATCCTGGACCCTAACTTGTCATACGACCAGCACATCACTCATGTCGTATCATCCTGTTTTTCCAAACTTTATCAAATAAATCGAGTAAGAGACAGCTTTGACGAGGACACACTTAAATTACTTATAACTTCGTTAGTATTTAGTAAAATGCTTTATTGCTCTACTGTTTGGTCGAACACTTCATTAGGAAATATTAATAAGTTACAATCCATACAAAATTTTGCAAGTAAGATAGTCACCAATTCAAAGAAGTATGACCATGTAACACCTCTGTTACGCCAGCTTAACTGGCTGCCAGTAAAGCAAATGTTATATCTAAAAGACGCGGTAATGACCTATAAATGTGTCAATGGTCTAGCTCCGTTATACCTTAGCGTGAAACTGACTAAACGATCAAACATCCATTCACGTAATACGCGTAAGCGCGATTCTTTGAATACCCCGTTGTTTAGAACTACCGCTGGTCAGCGCACCTTCCAATATCGCGCGGCCAACATATGGAACAATCTAGACAGCCAAATGAAGAACTATAGCCTGAAAAAGTTCAAGGTCGAAATGAAGGACAAATTACTCAGTAGTTTATTATGATAATATTACGCATTGATACTCATTGATATATACATATATATTTATTAGATAATTTTTATGCTATTTATTGTACATTAGGATTTTAGTATTAATTATTATTATATTATTGTAAATAGTTATTGAAAAGCCTGTCAAGGAATAACCATTAAAGACCATTTTCCATTTTCCATTTCCATCGTTTGTACATATGCTGGATTTTATCATACTCAAAAAGAAGGGAAAACAAATCGGTAGTTTTTTCACACGTCGAATAAACTTAAATATCTTCAGATTCACAATTTATGGCTTTACCTCGGTGTAAGAACCTGTGAAACTCACGGATGACGTAAAACAAAGGAAACAAAAACATTTTAAACAATACCGTACAGCAAAACAAAAGCTAACAAACAAAGAAAATCTTGTCAGGTTCTTACACCGAGGTAAACCCCAATTTATGCGCTATAAACACACTGTTCTTCATTTGCTTGTAGATTTTACTGGGAGTTTCCGACCTTTTCCGATTTTTCAGCAGAAAAGCTGTCAAAAAATATGTTCGATCTTAGCATTACAAATATCAACAATCAACTTTCTACCCAGCCGATTTAGTAGAAACTTGCTCACAGTAAACCTTGAAGTCTTAGAACTTATTGAGCTCAATCAGAAAAAATCTGTCTTTGTTTAATGGAAATATTTGCGTTTCCCTGAAAAACCTGATCTTCGAATAGCGCTTGTATCTCTTAATCGTTGAACTTGTTTGCCCTAAAAATAAAAGTTTTGTAAACATCGAACATTCTTTGTTCAGAACACCAAAAACCACTGAAATCGGTTAAGGCTTACTTGCCGAAAATTCGATTTATAAAATGGAGCCTCCGCGCTAATAAATAGCCGCGAGCCACCTTAAGAAGACGCTCCTCGTCAAACCAAAATTTGGGCGAAAACGAAAGAGTCAATATGCAACAAGAAGTTACCATTTGTGGGAAGGCAACATTTTTCTTCCATTTCAGTGCTGGGGAAAATTGCTTGGTTTCTACTGTGTAACCCTGGCCGGATTATTTAGGCATGACCTGCAAGATTTCATCCCACTGCATGGCCTGACTATCAAAGGTACCTTTGGTTCTTGAAGGTCATTGAATTCGTGCCACAAAAGGCTTTGAATCCTATTCCACTGGGTAGTCACTAGAAGCACGCTCATCTAAATCCTTTACTTGACCGGACGTGAAGGTAAAGTGACCAAACCTCTTTTGGGAAAGTTAAAGCATACAAATGAAAATGTATGAGGCGTTCTCTTGGGTCTCCCTCATTGCTTATATTGGAGGGTGTTCTAATACACCCAATCTCAGTCGTCCGAAAACGTTTCCATGGGTCTCGGCGCTATTAACTATGCCAGGAGTCTGTTTCACATGGAGCGTGATTTGCAAAGCTAAAGATACTTTGACTCGACTGTAGCTCTGTACAGCATCAAGGCGCGGTAACATGGGTAAATGTCAATCTGAAAGACTTCCAACGTTACAAAATAACTTCCCCCCTAGGGCTGCGCCGTTTTATTCTTGATCTATGCGGAGCACGACTCGCCCGTACCCGGACCTCCGCCTTATTTGAGCACGCCAGTGAGACCAGAGTTTATTGATCGAGACTCACACTGGTACACCTTTGGTGTTAAAGAAGCTACCCACATCAGCCTTCACCCTCACAACATCAACAGGGAGAACGGAATCGAATTTCCAGAAACGTGGATACCAACGATCACGAAACACAACAGGAGACCGATACGTCAGCGAACCGCTGAGGGAACAACTTCAAATCGGACCTCTCAGGAAACATCTATTCACCGGAACAATGAGGATTAAAACTCACCAATCAAAGTCGACCATCGTTATACATCTGGTGAAAGTTGTCAGTGTTAAATTGTTTTCACGCAACAAATCTCCACGAAATTCAGAAGTTCTTGCTTTGGTTTGATGGAACTTGTTTCCATTTACCTTCCCTCTGACTTAACACATAAATAATACAAGTTTGACAGACTTTCACCCGTTAAAAAACGCTGGGAACACAGGAAATTTTTATGAAAGTAAACCGTTGGAGAGAAATATAACGACTAGAGCTATTTTTCTCCAACGGTTTTTTTTTTTGCGATGTTTGCGCACACACATCAACTCAAGTGTATTTGCCAACATGCCGTGTTCAAACTTCAGTCTTCTGTGTAAAAGCGCATTTAATCTGCCCCTAGGTTTCTGCCAGGCTTGACCCACTCAAAATATATTTAGTAGAAAAAAGAAAAACAAGCAAGGAACTAAAAATATCCAGACTTTATTACTCTACACTTGACACCTCACAATACATTAAAACATGGAGATGCACATGTACAGTAATTTGAGTAAAATAGCAATATAGATAACTGTGTTTTTGTCAACAAATCTTTAAAACAAATAAATTTTAAAAAAAGGGCTAAAAAGCTTACTGGAGAATCACTTGACTCTGATGATAACTTCCGCTCAGGTTGTCGAAACGTCAGTCAATGTCATCACAATCAGTCCTTCAGGACTACACTCACCCGGACGATCACAATTTACCGAATTATGATATGACTCCTGGGTTCAAACTATTTTACAGGAGAAGGTTATTTTAATAACCGTTTTCTAGTATCTTACACTTATTCTGGCGATATATTCACAGTAGTTTTTTTTGTTTGACGAAATCTACTTTCTGTTCATTGTGAAACCAAGGTCGTGTTCTATTGGGATGGGCCATTTCAACCAAAACCGAATTTGGTTGAAACAGATAAGGTTCCCGAATAGAACACTTTTTCAACTGTTTTTGGTTGACACACGGTTGTGACTGGGCATAGTCATTTCCAGACTTCCTCAACTTCTTCTGCCAAGTTTAGAAAGATGGCGAAAAGCCGACTTGTTGCTTCGGTTGTCTCTCGAGAACTGTTAGAAGAATTGGTTCTGCTGCATTGTGAATCGGTCGATGAATCAGAATATTTAGCAACATGTTTGGGTCATGTTTGTGATTGTAACAAGCGAAAAACCTCTCTCATATCAAGGTTCTGAAAATCGTCGTTTAAAAGAGCGCCATAGTTGTTTGTTGACAATTTCATCGTGACAACAGGCACACTTGAGCAGTTTGTGCACAAAAACGATGATGCAAAGCATGAAAACTGATGCTTGACGCTACCCATCGTTTTCAACCGTTTCAACCAAGCTCTGAGCTGGTTGAAAAAGTTGCTCAACCAAACCAACCGAAAACGGTTTTCTCCCAATAGAACACGAAAAAACTCAACCAACCAGACCAACCAAAAACGGTTGATCCCAATAGAACACGGCCCAAGTCTGTTTAGTTTTCCATAATTTTATCATTTTTATGTCCTGCAAAGACTAGCTCTACAAATATCTTCTTCTAAAAATACGAAATTTTTTGGTTTGACACTATAGCAAATTAATTTCCAACAAAAAACCTTGAGTTCGCTATTTTACATGTATTTTACCCTCATTCTGAATATATATTCACAGTAGTTTTTTTGGTTTGACGAAATCTACTTTCTGTTCACTGTGTGAATCCAAGTCTGTTTAGTTTTTCATAATTTTGTGTCCTTCAAAGACTAGCTCCATAAATATCTACTTCTAAAAATACAATTATTTTTATGTTTGACACTATAACAAATTAATGTCCAATAAAAACCTCGAGTTCGCTCAGCTGGGAACACACGCCGTTTGCATAACTTTTACCTAATGCACAAATTTGAAACATACTAGAAACTGAAAAACATACAATCGGGTTGTTTTTTGGATAAGGTCCTTGGATAAGGAACTTAAGTAACATTTGAGTACAACAAGTACGAGATTCAAGTACCTTTCAATTCCAGTTGGCAGAGTTTGAAATTTGAAAATCAAGTCTTGGTATTCGTAATCATTCTTGCACTCGTAGTCTGATCTAAAGGTCGATTCTCTGCTAGATAGAGAAGCTATTAACGTTTTTGTATTTTTTGTTTTTGTTTTGTTGCTTAACTAATAAAGCATCAAATAAACAAAATCTAAACTTTTGTTTTTCTACCTTCAGACTACAAACAGTTCCTCATTCAGGCATTGTCAAGCAAAAAGAACAGGTGACTTCAAGCAAAAATCAACTGCCCTATGCAGAAGGCAATTTTAGCATCCGCTTGTAAATTCCTGTTGCTCTCGACTGCCTATGGTCATGAGTGGTACGAGGGACTGCTCATACTCTAGGTTACCATGGTTGACGTGTGTATTTTGTTTCAATATGGTAAGCATCACAAGTTGATACAAAAACTTAGTCACGACAGCAATATTTCTCAGCCAACCGTGTTTGCTGAACTGTATCCTGACACAGAGCACGATACAAGACTTCATACGTAGCACCTGATCCATCTCTGCTAGTCCAACGCAACAGCATTTTGTATGCCTTCTCAGAAAACTTATTATTGTCTTCATCAAAACCAGTCAGCTGTGCTTCAGAAAAGCCTAGTACTCGCCCAAGTGGCCTCCAAGATTCAAGATCTAGTGCCAGCCTCTGTAGCTCGTCATCAGAAGGGACACCAGTTTTAACTAAAATAAAAGATGGATGATGTCAAGTAGTCTGCTAGTGTCAATATCATGTCCTGGAAAGGATTTTTTTCTTTACATCAGCATTCAGTTATTTGTACAGTTACGGTATTCAGGTATTTGTACTTTGCATTAACTTATTTGTACTCGTTTGTATTTTGTCTCGCCCTGCAGGTTCATCAAAATACGGCACAACTCTTAAAAGAATCCAGCAATTCTACACACCAAAACATGTACAAAGGTATACAAGAAAGTACACTTTAAAAAGAAGTTGGAAACTCTCATATTTAACAGTCTTAACATTAAGTTTCAAAGTTTTTTAAAAAAGACTAGTGGTTCTTGCCAAAACAATGTTCTTTAAATTTCAATGTGCTACTCATGTGTTTACCATCCCGCTCTTGGAGTATTCACGGTTATAATAAATGTACATCATTTCCTTAACATCCAGTTAATGTATTTTCTCTTCTTGGCAGTCCTTTTCCAGTTGTCAGTGTCCTCGGCCTTTCTTTTTTGATTTTTGAATGCTTCTTTGCCTTACATTGACTTAAGTAATTTGGAAACAATTCATTGGTGACAAATGTCAAGGCATTGAGGTGGCTAGACCCGGTTTTTCACTAACCATACTTACTCTCTTTGAAAATGAAATACAAAGATGCCTCATGGCTAAAACGAAACAAGAAGTCGAGTTATACCTATTTGTAGGGTATAGATTGAAATTTAAAAAAGTAGGCTCATTGCTATTTTTACTTTTCCTTAATTTGTAAGAAATCCAGACATTTCTTTTTAAAGCTATTTATAGGACTTGTGGTTCATATAATTGTCTTCAGCTGTACCAATAGTAGGTACACTTACTCAGTACTGTAGTTACTGGTTTGGTCTATCATTTAGAAATTTTCAAATATCATTCACGTCAGGAAATTCATTGCCCTTTTTGGTTACATCCACACATACAAAGTTCATGAGCTTAGCAGTAAATACCAGAGATTGGGAAGGCAGAACAGGCATATGGGCCTATGGCCCCTGGCTTTCAAAAGTTTTGGTCCATTTCTAAAAAGTATGGGCCATGGCAGTTATGGGATGGGCCAGGAGTTAAAGAAAAGAAATATTGGTATTTTAGTAAGGGATGTAACTTTTGATAGTGTGTATCATACAGCATCTTGCAGCTGACATTAAAATGAAATAGTTTTATTCAGGTTTTACTTTAATCAATCAAACTCAACAGCTGTTCACTTTAGGTGAAGAGCAGTCAGTGCACTAAACTAATGAAGGTGTTCATATCCTTACTCTTACATAATCATGTTTCTTCTGTAAACTGATGACTGAGCAGACTTACTCTTGAAACTTATTTAATACATTCCTTACTCACTAGAGAACTGGAGAAACAATTCTGAGTGATAATCACTAACTCAACTCTGAACTGTAACATTAGAAGTCGCAAAACTAGCGTAAAATCTGTATTATCCGAGGGCTAAAGTACACAAAATAAACAATCATGGCGGCCGATGAAAGAACCTCGTTTGGAGGCTGAGTTCGAGCAGAGGTCTGGGGACGAATAAATGCACACGATAGATCCTCCATCAAAAACAAAGATAAATTAAAGTCGATGCAGTGACCGATATTTCGTTTTTTATTTATCATAACAGTAGAAATTACCCAAACAGAAACTATTGTTTTGGCTTTTGTTTCAGTATTGAGACCTAGTGTATGGGGCTATACGGAAATCTTTCCAAATATTCTACATCTGACACACCATTATGCGGCTCGGGCGCATCTTGGGCCACGTAAGTAGTTTTGTAATACGCCATTTTCTTTTCTTATGCGCCATACGCGCATGGCGCACGTCCTTCCCAATCTCTGAAATACATTTGCTTGCAAATAAATTTTATGTGACAATGAAACCACTAATTTTAATTTTCCCATGATGCAAAGAGAGGTTGGAAACATGGAATCAAGGATATAGTTTTTGAAATTTGAATCCAAGATGATGTTTACCATCGATGGCGCATTTATGTGTTTGCTAACTATAAATTTAGACCTGGGGGAATTGAAAAAATATAGGAAATACAGGGACACTTGAAGTCCAGTGGTATTTACATCCATTGCAAACACCTGAAATAATCTGTGATTACCTGCATACTTGCCATTAAAGATTTTGATTTTTGAGACCCCCACCCCCTCGGAATTTCCAGTAACCATCCATGGAGTGGGTATGGATTTTTTCGGGAACCACACAATAAAATCATGGCCTGTTATTAAGTACCCTGGACAAGACAATTCAGGATTAGGTTGCAGGATTTTAACTTATAAAGTTTTTACTTAAATTCCATTAAAATTGAACATTGAAAAGCAAATTTCACACATGGAAAATTTTCAAAATTCCTCACTGTTAACGCAGCAAAAACGGCGGGAAAAGTGTGTGATACCGCTACATTTTTGCGCCAAAATTTGCTGTGTTTGTGCAATGTCCATAATTTTAGTTTTCTTGGGCCGAGTAACTAAAACTTAAAAAAACAATATTCCCCAAATTCTCGCTTTTAAAATGTAAGTTTGAACAATCCTTCCTACAAACAGAAACACAATTTCATAAGATCCGTCCTGTAAGCACAGAACAAAATAATGTTCTCCTCAACCACAGAAGTTCTTGAACGTGTCAAAGCAGGTGTAGCAGTAATTTGTGCACTTGCACAATAATAGATTTTAATAGGTTGAAAATACTGCAGAAAAGTGGAAAATATTTTTTATAGCAGGTAAAGCCTGGTCATGCCTTTTGGAAATGTGTTGTGGGGAATAAAGAAAAGTCACTGACAGCAAAACCCATCTCAGGATTGACATTATGGGAACAACAAACAATTGTGCCAGAGTTGAACTTTTTGCTTGCCAAACAGATGTACATGTAGAAATAAGTTCAAGAACTTGCCAGTGGCAACTCTTCTGCAAAGATGAAGAAAGATGTTCATCAAATGTCTTAAACAAATTCTGCAGTGAAGCAAAGTGAAGGACTTTGTGCTCGTTTACTAGACTATGGGGGCAAGGACTGATATGGGAACCTGTTTGCCTGCCCTTTTCTGGTCTTCAGGTAAACACTTATGTAGTTCAAGAAATTTCCATGTGAGCAATTTTCTTTTCTGTTAATGTTGTCATTTTTATGGAGTTTAGGTAAAGCATTAAAAAGTTAACATCATTTAAATTAATCCTGAATTGTTTTGTCCAGGGTACTAAGGTGTTAATTATTACTCAAAATTCTTTCAACATTTTGGACAGTTTGGATCACTTATTTTCTTTAAGTGAATAAATACAACAAATTTTTGTATTGATAATGACCCAGTCTTACTTTGAGGAGTTGCAGAAGCTGGAGGGGCAATCATTGCACCAGCTTCATTTTCATCATTACTGTCATCATCACTGTCACTATCATCCTCGTCATCGTCTTCAGTACCAGATTCAACCTCACGTTCAGTGTCTGGTCCATCTGGTGGATAAACTAAAAAGAGTTGCGAGATGAACATCGTCAAAAAATTAACAGCCAAATGGAAGATTGCAATAGAATGTCACACCTACATCTGAGCTCAACATACTTTTAGAGGACTTAATTAACCATTTGACAAGACCTTCAAAGATAAATATGCAAAGCAGACAGGACTGTCAAGTGTCACGTTGATACCTCTTGTAAGCCCAATCATTTTACTTTCAATTGAGTACCATCTTGTAAATGACACACCAAGAAATGATATTTCTGACAATTTTTAAGTATGGCTGCACCAATAAACACAACAACCATCAGAATACTAACTTAAGGTGCATTTTTAGGGTTTACTTGTTCATCTCAACACATGTGATGCCTTCAAGAGAAAAGGTGAGTCCCTTCAGCTTCACCGAAAGAAATGCCATGATGACTTTGTAAATATTGGAAGAGAATCACAAAGGCCCTGAAGGCTCTCCTGAGAGATTATCTATACCATGTATCACTTGAACAGCACTTGCCAAGACAGACTGATAAACAGTAATTATTACTGTTCAAGCTGTTGGGGATATTTTTGGCCATCAATAACCTCCAGCTCTCTTAATTACCAGCTTTTCCACTTGCAAGCACCTTTACTGCAGTAACTATTTACCAGTACATGACGTGTTTGTCTAGTTCAACTGCACTTTTTCATTTCATTGTTTCTTCTACTCATTTATTTACCATTTTTCATTAACTGTTGACTTAAATTTTTTCAAAGGTGCATTCATAATACACAAGTACTCTAATGCAATAGTATGTTTTGTCCAGAACCTTCTTTACCTTTAACATTTTCCTTGTACTTTTGCTTTCTTAAAAGAGCATTCAGCTATACTGTATCCTAACGTAACTTACTGGCATCCAAAGAAAAGCATTGTACTGTGCTGGTATTAAAAAAAGTTCAAACATGGGCCTAGCATCTGTTTTCAACCATGAGACATGGCTTCCAATAGGATATTCAAACAGTGCCTTAGGAAAAAAGAACTAATTAATTTAAAATTTAAATAAATTGAAAAGACTGACTGCTTTGGGTGAAAAATGAATAATAATGAACAGAAAAATGAGCAATGCTCACGAAGAAGAAAATCCTATTTTTAAAAAATACCAAGTGACTGCAATATTTAACTTAGGTGACAGCAAAAATATTCCCTACATCATTACCAAGGCTTGAAGCTTAAAAGAAAGGAATATACTGGTAAACAGGTTTTGTTCTGTAATGGTGGCAATTTTTCGTACATGTAGATTTCTGATAGGGTTTGAATATCTTGACATTGATCAAAGGTTTACATGAGGTGTGTGTGGTTCTCACATGGTGTGCATGTTGTGAGGTTAAGTATACAATAATACAAAAATAAATTTAAATCTTACAATCCTTTGTGGTTTTAATGAAAAACTTTTTTATGCTAGTTTGCCAAAATTTCTATGCTGTATCGTTATTTTTTTTATTACAATTTAATGGCCTGAAACAATTATTATACAAAGACTAAAATTATACTCTGCTGAAGAAGTTGTGGCTTTTTGAAAAGTTAAAATCTCCTGTAACAAATACGTTTTTTATAGTTGATGAAAACTTGAATCAAGGTCATTTACCAAGGCTGTTTTTACTGATACGTTGGAAGAGGTACAGGTTTATAGATGTTTCCTTTTAGTTTACAAGTCACATGATCATGGGTGTGGGCTGTTGACATTGTATATTGGGCTATAGGTGAAGAAAAAGATCAAACCCATGACAGAACTCTCACATCAGAAAAATGACGAATGACATACAATTTAATTTTACATATGTATTAGGAACATCTTAGAAAAATGCGTGGCAGTTGCCGTTTCAATCACTGCTTCAGAGCTGTAAATAACTGTCAGTCATCGGACAATGTCTAGACTGCAGAGCAGGCGTTTTTTACGAAATGAATGTTTGTTTAAAATTCGATCACTTAGGCTGCCATTTTGAAAGCAAGTAGAAAATGGACTAGGGGAGGAGGGGAGGGGCCCATCGTCCTCTCCCTTGGAATCATTTTTTGCCTCGCCCCAGCCCCCTGTCAGTTTCATTATCCAAGATGGCCGCATATCGCATTATTCATCGCTCGCCCAGCACATTCATCACTCGCCCAGCAAAATATGCCTACTTTGCAGGCTAGACAGTGTCTGACTTAAATCGGCCCATTTATGTCCGACGAAATTTTAACTTTGGTCAGACATTATGTCCGGACAAATTCTTTTACCAAATAATAAGTAATGATAAAATATAACTAGTAGTAATTGAAGATTAAGAGAGTGCGTTTGACTGGTTGCATTCTATCAGACAGCCAATGCTTCTAGTTCCCAAGTTGTCACCAAGGAGATGGAAGCCTTTGAGTCCTTTACTTTCCCCTAAATAAAAGCATGGGTCTTTGGCATGGGGTTTTTATTAAACGAGCTCGGGTTTACATATTGTTTTGACTGAGAATTGCTGTGAAATGATTTGACCATGGTGAACAAATTTTCTGCTGGCAACAAAGGTCCTCGAATATGTGCTAGCAATGTCGACTTTCCTTCAGTGGAACAGTAAGCACCCAAGACATTCGCAACATAAAAAAGTGTGACAAAACTTTCTCATCTACACAAGCAAATACAGTTTGCAATAGTATTTGCTAGTATGCATGCGGCTTTGGGCTCTACAACTTCACAGGTAGGCATCTCAGTTAGACAATATACAATATTACTGGAATCAATTCAACTATAAACCCTTCACTGGTTTGTGCACAACTTTACATCAACAAATTTGCCAGTGACATGTTTTAAAAATGACCATCAAGGTAAGCACTACACAGCAAAGATGAATTAGTATTAAGGAGCATTCTGATGCCTCAGTAGACAAATTCACATTTCTTGTGTCAAAAATAACAGAGCTAGGCTGTTGCGTGTCTCGACAAATAACAGAAGTGTCCACTTTTATCCTGCATTTAAAGTCAGTCTTTATCCTCATGACTTACAACAACATGTCCACTTTCTGGCTCTGAAAGTCAGCAGAAATCACTCTCAAAATTCTCTTAATTCAGCAACAAGGAATAACTACTAATTAGCGATGTTTTCTCGAGCGCTGTACATCCTACCTCCGCCGCTTGTGTTTGTGAGAGCGCCTCAAACTGTGTCTGGTCAACCAACTTTCCCAGGAAAGTTAGCTTCTGGCTCCAAAAAGTCTTGTGAAGGCCTTGGTGGTCCACGGCAGAAATCACTCTCAAACTGTTTTCTCCAAATTCAGCAACAGGCATAGCAGTCCGAGTTCATACGAATAATCGATGTTTTCTCGACCGCTAATATATCCTAGGTGCGCCGCTTGTGTTTAAAAGTGGACTTTAAACTGTGCCTTGTCAGCAAACTCAAAAACGTTTCTAAAGAACTTGAAGAAAATAAACAAAATATCTAAACCAGAACCCATATTCACCTGCACTCCTGTGTTTATATGCTAAATTGACCGTTTGGGGACTGGGCATCTTGAAAGAGAGACCACAGCCCATACCAGTTTCCAGCTGAGCGTACGGCCCCTGCAAAAATCTTCAGGAGGGGAAGGAGGAGGCTAAATTGGCGTCGACGGCCGTCCCACTGACCGACTCATTACAGAGAAAATCTCGAATTTTTCTGCCTGTAAGACACAGGACACCCAACACGAGATTAGGAATGTGTTCTCCTTTGTCGAACGCAATTATTTCAAAACAACTTCCACTTAAAAATAATGATAATAATAAAAAAATGTCCGACCACATTTCTTTTTTGTCCGACCAAAATGGAGACTTGGTCAGACATGTCGATTCAAGAAAGAAAAATTATTTGCAGCCCTGCTGCTTTGCCTCGTAAAACCTGATATGCTTGCTGTGATGGTACAGAACACAATATTATATTTTAAAATGTTGACATCAATGCTCACCAGCACTTTCTAGCCAGATCACCATGTAAACAAAACTTTTGCAACTTTCGGTGCAAAGACAACTCAGTATAGCCTGCGTAGCAAGTGTTTCTGTAGGGCTTTCCACATGTTTGAAGCATTTTTCGCTTTTTGGACGCGCAAAACTTGGGGCGAGTGCAAAAAGGTGCGCATCAGTGTTGCGCTCGCCCCAATTTTCGCGCCGCCAAAAAGTGAGACCTCAAACAGGCGGAAAAGCCTACGGAAACGCTTGCTACGCAGGCTAAACTCAGTAATTACTTGGTGCACCATAATTTAAGCTTTTGTGCTTCACAGAACCAATCACGTTTATGCTTATAATAATAATAATAATAATAATAAATAATAATAATAATAATAATAATAATAATAATAATAACAAGTGAATATTTTAACAGGATAACCCTTCAGTGCAAGAGCACTGTTATTAATGGGGTCCTGTGACGGTACGAAAAGAAAATAAATATTGCAGGTCACCAGTGCCTTCTGTGTGAACTTTTGGTATTTTGTAAAGAAATAACTCAGTAATGCTCAGCATCACAAAAAATAAGATGAAAGATTTCACTTTATAAGACAGAGTATTTTGCCATTTCAATTACTGCTTTGCACCTACATGTAGGAGAACTGAGGATATGACATTTTTTTTAATGATGATACAGTATTTTACTGTTTTGATTACCACTTTGTGCCCCAAAGAACCAATCATGTTTTAATGCTTGTCATGACAGTACAGAAGACAATTAAAAAATAATAGTTTCAACGATGCTCAACAGCACTCACTGTGTATGCAAAACTTTTACAACTTCCAACTGCAGAATTCGGCTTTAAGGGAAGAGTTCATTAGACTGTAATTTAAATTAGAGCGAGGATAGTTGAGCGGTAAGTGATATGTGATGCAGTGATCGGGCAAGCGAAGCAAAGTTAATGCGAGCCAAGGGAATCTGGGGAGAAGGCAGAAAGAGGGATTGTGCTCTCCTCTGTAACTGACGCATTCAGATAACTCTGCCCACCAAGTGTGAGAACCCATAAAAAATAAACTAATCTTGTCAACTTAATAAGTAACTACTCCGTCCCTATTTGTCACTTGTAAACACCGCGAAATAGGCACGTACGTGAAAATAAAAGCATCGAAGAGTGCTTGTTGGTATTTCACCGTTTTACCTCTTTTCTCTTCCCCTGTTCTTCCTTGGCTCGTTCGCTTATTTGCTTGTTTTTCGCCCTCCTGCTCGACTGACTAAAAAGGGACAGCTAGCAGTCTAAGCATTTTCCAAGTTTTTTAAAGATTTTTTCTATTAGGAGAGGAAAATATGGAAGTAACAAAAGAACAAAAAATGTCAATGTATATACAAACTTTTTCTTGAGAAGAGCTGTGGGTGTACAGAGGCTACAATGAGCATCAAAAGTGTTGAGACATTCCCCTTTTTTTGGCATACCTAGCTTTAAAATCCCCCTTACCCACTAGAATATACCCCCCATCCCCCCCAAACAATGTTGAATTTGCTAGGTGGGACCCAGCGTTTATCCCGGTACAACATTGGATAGGGGGAGGGGGGATTTGTGTTTGAAAATCTTTTCCAAACAGCAAAAAGTGAATCTGAGTACACTGCCATTACATTTTAGAAAATGTCTCAACTACTTTTGTCTCTCATTGTAGCTGTAATTTGAGTAATTTCTGTCAGGTTCTAGTGTTATATTATTTTGTGTTGTGGCAAATTGGATACATGTTTGAAGAAACCTTGAAACTGTCTAGTGAATCAGGATCACTTATGGAGGTTCTTTTTTCTATTTAAGCAGAATAGCTCTTTTTGGAGAAAATTTTAGAGCAGGATAGGTGACTTAGCAAGCATGAGAATGGTCATTTTTTGACAGAATGTGAACAAGCCTAATATAATACCTCCAATGTTTTTTGAGCAGTGAGGAGAATAACAAATTAAAACAGACAGCAATATAACTCATTAGAGCATAAGTCATATTATCCCTGTTGATATACAATCATAAGTATAGCCCCAGAAAACAGACAGTACTTTTTGTGCCTAAGCAAACAAACATCCATGGAAAAGCCACAAAGATCTGGAGATCACTTTTGAATGATCTGAAAAGATCTGGAGATAACTTTTGAATTTCAACCATCAAAATCACAGGCAGCCCAAGCTCATGCCTCAAGAAAGTGAGGAATTTATTAACTATTTATAGTTCTCGAGCCGGGACCTGACCTTCGAGAGAGACCGGTATTGGGCTACAAGCAGCCGTTAACAATTTGAGACTTTGTATGGGGAATAAAATATCGTCGATTTCAAACGTTAAATAAAACTAAATTTCAACATTCAATAAAACTAACTTACGTACCTCTTGCGTCCTTGTGTGTTTTTTTGGGCTTATTTCATCATTTTGGGCTTTCTTTGTCATGACTGTCACTACCTTCATAAGATGAAGTCAAGGCACCACACCATTTTAGGCCGGAGATTTGAACTTGTCGACTCGAAGGCGGTTGTGCGGCCCGAAAATCCATCCTATCACAGATTTTTTCGGCCAGAGGTAAAGCTCTATGATCTTTGCACCTTGTGAAATCAAAATATCTGCCTGCATTTTCCTGAAAATGAGCATTTTGTCACTCCATGTCCAAAATCCCTTCTTTCTGCGAACACTAACAATTTTGAAAATCAACACGAGGCTTGGGTCCGAGGTCAAATTTCTCTCGACCAAGGGTGGTACAGCAGAATTGAATCAAGCGTAACTCCAGTTAAAAAGGACACAGGAGATACTGCATCAGTTGGATTAACGTTGTGTGACACATTTTTTTAAATCGCACTGATTTGGTATATACTAAAACTATTATTACTGTCAGAAGCTGTACGTGAATTGACTGTACCACCCACCCTTATGAAGGCTGTAACAGTCATGACAAAGAAAGCCCAAAACGATGAAATGAGCCCAAAAAACTCACAAAGACTCAAGAGGTAAGTTAGTTTTACTCATTTGTTGAAATGTTGAAATTTAGTTCTATTTAACATTCGAAATTGACAATATTTTATTCCCCATACAACGTCTCAAATTGTTAACGGCCGCTTGTAACCCAAACTGGTCTCTCTCGAAGGTCGTGTCCCAGCTCAAGAACCATAAATGCTGTATTTACCTACGTACAGGCCACACTTTTTCCAAGGAAAAAGTGTTCGAAATTTGGGGTGCGGCTTATACGCGGCTACAAGAGTTTTGAGCTCATTAATATGCAAAATTTCTCGACACACACAGAGTCAACAGAGTTACTGAATGCTTCACAGTTTGATTGAATGTATCGTATGAGATTAAGTTTATCCATGTCTCACGCAATGCAGGACTGCAATGAGTGTATGTAGTTTCCGAATATGTTTGTTATTGGATGAAGTCCAAAGAAGTTTGCATGTCAAGCCGTGAAGCCCTTTCGATGCCGTTCACATGAAACCGCGTTCGTTTATTTGCCGAACTACACGAAAAATACACAGACCCCATCTTAAAAAGAAAAAGTCATAAATGAAACTGATATAAAATATCACAGTTTCGAAGTTTGATACACAATGTCATGTCTTCAGCGATAAATAAGAGGTGATTTATTTTTACCCTACGCACGTTAATTTGCGTACATGAAAAGCGAAATTTGAAACCTTTAAATACACAATGCATAATGCAATGATGCTTTTGATACAACTCTCACTCTCGACAGACATTTTGCCTTCCTGTTAATCACCTGTAAATGTGTAAATTCTTAAACAATCAGAAATTTAGCATCGCTTATACAAAGCTTGTCACTACGCTGAGCACGTGAAATGCCTGTATTACGCAACAACAGGGAAAAGCTTGAGTTTTTTTTTGGAGCGACTTTACGTTAGAGCATTTTGTCAAATAGCCATTTTGAAAATTATCGCAACAATTTCCGTAACATTAAAAACTTAAAGTGGATAATTTACCCTATAAGGAAAGGAGCAGCGAATTCTAAACGCATGTGTATCACTTGTCATTATTATGGCGACGCTTGCACCTCATTTTTCGACACACTTGTTGGATCTGTAAACAATAACGCTCGCAATCAAGTTAAGTCCGTTTGTCCGATTCAGTTCTCACTAGATCACTCAAGCAACAAGCTCATTAGTTTCTTGACTCGAAACTCGATTCTTCTTCTTGTACATATAGTTAAGAAATTATTTTTTTCCCCAAGACTAGGTCACAAGTTTAGGGTGCGGCCTATACGTGGGTGCGGCCTATAAGCGGGTGCGGCCTAAATGCAAGTAAATACAGTAATTAATAAATTCCTCGCTTTCCTGAGGCGTGAGCTTGGGCCGCCTGTGATTAAATATAACTAAATCAAAAGCAGTACCTGTCTAAAAATACAAGCTCAATAAATTCTTAGATAGTCATTAACTTGTTCCCCATTAGCACAACCAAACACAGGTTCATTTACAACATTAATTACCTTACCTGCTGGAAGATCAGCAACAACCACAGCCTCCACAAAATTAGTTATGGTCCTCATTGTAGCTTTTTCCAGGCCAGGCAAAAGGGCACCATATGGTTCCAGTGTATCATTGATGGCCAGAACAACTCCAACATTGCCTTTGCACCCACTTCTTTTAATGAAGTATAACAAGCAACCCTCCAAGTTAGCAGCCCTTACTTGATATTTCTCCAATGCCTTGATCTGGTGTTTCCGACCATGCTTTCTTGAGGTTGGTGCTACAGCAGCACCAAGGACGCTTTTCTTCAATTTAGACACCTGTGAAGCCTTAGTGTAAGCCACTGTCAGGGGATACCGATGTTCAAATACTGGGTAATCAATTCGTCCATTTGAGTTTGTAACAAGATTCTTCACAACACCCTCACTGCAAACTGCTTGTTTGAAAGAATTGAATGTTTCTGGAAATTCTAACCTGCAGAATTCACCCTTCAAGAACTCTTCTCCAGACTCAAATCCCTCATTGTTTTCACCAACTTTACACTTTTTCAGTTTGCCATCTTTAATTTCAAACTTTGTAGCTGATTTGACAGGATACAAACTCAGTAACTTGCACCTCGGATCATCAGGATTGATACAAGCACCATGTAACACAGCCAGAGTGAAATGACTTAGTCGATGTGCACCTGTGATTCTGAACAAGGTGGCAACGTTTTTGCTATCATTTCCTGAAATTAGAATCAGAGAAATACAAAACGTGAGGAGAAAAAAGCATCCCAAGAAGAGAAAATAACAGTGTTCTTAAATTTTTCAGAGAGAAGATTGATGGGGGTTATAATGATTATTTTAAGAACACAAACGGGTCACAATTGGCCAAGAAGTGAGAACACTGAACAGTTACCACCAATCTCGTTCCCAGAGCCCACATTATCCTAACCCATTCCATTGGCCCTGGGAACCAGATTGAGTTACCACTGTAGCATTATCAGAGTTTCTACCTCTACTATATACAGTAATTGCCTTCTGGATAGACAGTTTGATAGATAAATTTATGACCACCTCAGGTTGATAAAGCTGGTTGGCCTCCAGCAAAGATATGGTAATGTCTTGAGTTAAGAAAAACATTATTAGAAAGTACAACAAATAAACAAAAATAGAAAGAGAATACAAGAGTCTGTTGGTGGCCCTGGGAGCCAAAGGCATTTACTGTGCATGTATCCATACGTTAACTAAAACATGTCTCATCTTATTTACAAAGGCATTGCAAAAAAAGCCTCTTGGAATGTCAGCGATTCCTTTGATGATGCCAAGTCAACAACAATCTGCTTATATAATATTTAACACATATAACGTGTTTCATCCTGGCCCATTTTGGACAAGAATACTGACTGGCTTCTGCTGTCTTTCTAAGGAAGGCTTCTGATGTCCTCCTAAGGAATTCACATTCTATAGATCACTGTGACTGGGCAACAAAAATGCAATAGTGTGATTACAATGCTTGTGGTCACAAGGTGTTACATGTAGGTGACTTTCCAAGAGGGTACTCAGGCACATTAGTGACAGGAAGGTGCAAATGAGGCCAAACTTTTATACCCCAAGTCCTATTAGGCTAAAACTTGACCCTCCCCCCCCCAAAAAATTGTAACCCAAGAGTCCTTCTAAAATATGAGAGAGCCAAGACGCCAAGAGAGCTTTCTTTTACAATGGAGCCTTAATTTATACTAACTTTTTAAACTAGATCCTTCTTATGTCGACGATGTAACTGTCATTTCCTTATTCGTATATTTTTATTCTTGTTAATTTTAAGAGGTTATAGAATTTAGTGCTTTTTATATCTTATATCTTTTTATCAATTAGGTTAGTTTGTTTTGTAATAATTTTAGGATGTTTTTATACCCCTTTTTGTATTGTAAATAATTTATTTTTTCAGCCGCAGGGCTCCTATTGATAACAGAGTCTGCCTTGACTCTGACGGGATTTCCCTGAATAAATAAAGGTGTTTATCTAAGACAGATTATGCTCCCAGCTTTCTTTCTTTAGTTTGTAAATGAAGCTGATACAACTGTTTGACATAAATATTGAGAACTCTGAGGTACACACAATTTTCATCAACCCTATACAAATAAATTTTACTACCCAAAATAAGTCCACCAAAAAATTTCTGACCCAGAAAAAGGCCCAGTCAGTAATTTAAAACACAAAAAAGGCCCCACGCACTTCCTCATCACTAACATACCTGAATAGCTCCCCTGGGGGTAGCTTTTGGCAAGTTTTTTTGAGCCACACGCCCGATCAACTGTTTATCATTGTTACTGTATCCGCTACATTAATAGTATTCTGCTTGAAATAGAACCACACTAAAAATCTTTAAACAGAACATTTTCAGTCAAAGCAAAGTGGGGGATCACAGATCTTATTATGGAGGATCAACTGATGTTATCACAAAAGCATTGTTGTTTAAGATTTTGTTATTGTACAGTTGTTATTCCAAAACTGCATAGCTTCATTGCCAATCCTCTTTCAAGGATTGAAGGCAGTATGCCTCATTGCTCTCTGATTTTCCTGAAGTACATCTTCACAGTGTAGTAGCCATGTGATATTTTGGTGGCCTCTATTCCCAGGTCTACCACTGGAAAAGGACTGCGAATGCTCAATCAAATGGATTTCGTTTCCATTATTCTGCAACAAGAAGCTCAATAAGGGAGAATTATGGGAATCATAATGCAAAACCTTTAAACTGCTGAATGGGTTTTACTTCCACAAAAGTTGTAACAAATTCTTGTTTCAAAATCACATACATTGCATTTCATAGAGTTACTTGTGGTGCCATGACAGTGAACACAGTGTGAGACCTTTGTTATGATTGATTTCTTCTGTAATTACCGATAGATTAAAAAGGTCAACATCCACCAAGAACAGAAATTTGCAGGGAACAATGCCCTAGGTTTGCCTTGCCCCTTATGCTGCTCATTAATCGGCCTCTATGATTATAACTATAATGGTAATAACAATAACAGCTATCTTTTAAGAGAGTAAAACCAAGCTAACACATGGGTTAATTAGGGTAGCCCTCTAAATGTCAGAATATAAAGGAAACAAAATGGATAAAAAAGAAAACATTCTGAGCTAAAAACGATTGCAAGTAAAAACTTGCAAGTTAAAATAAACAACAACAAAATAATTACTTAAAATATACAAAAGTAAAAAGAAATTTCAAAGGAATAAGAACTTGCAGCTCACTTTTTTTAACCTTCATCTAAACTAAAATGTTTGACATCAGGAAGCTTAGAGTTCCAAGCTTTCATCCTATGCCCAATGCGGATGTGTGATTACTGTACATGCATGATTGAGACATACAAAGTAGTAGCACGTACACGTTTCAACAAGTTTTTGTAAGCTCCTCAGTGTTACGTGGACAAATAAACTATTGTATTGTATTGTAGCCCACGGCAAGCAATTATGGCAACTGGGAAGTTTTCTCCACCTCGAAACTGTGCAAACCCACTGTCAATTTGTGTTTTCCCGAGGTTAATTACTAAAAGAAAAGAAAGAAAGGGAAAACAAGTACTTTCCTGGGATTCGAACTGATACCTTCCTCCATGTGGAAAAACCCTCCATGTGGATTCTTGTACTTAAGAGAGTACAAGAATCAACTATCAAGATGCTTATAACTTCCCAGATGGAAGTAACTAACAAGCGAATTAAAAACACTTACCTTGAAAGTATGAAAAACATACAGACAGGTTCCCTTCCGCTGTTTTTACCAGGCCAAGTCGGGGAGTGGCATGGTTTCGTCCTTGTGACTTCATACATTTCAGGCGTCTAAAGATACCGTGTTCTTTTTTCTGTATTTCTTCAATCAAATCTGAAAATGTGTCTTCATCTGGTAGCAGAATTCCATAGTTTACGGCAAACTTTTCTTTCTCTTCCAGCTCTCTGATTGCATCATGAAGGAAATCTTCTTGGATTCTTGGATTCGTTACGAACTCGTCGACAAACTGGTCAACAAGTTGAATGTTACCAATCTCTCGCCACCTCCTTCCAATTTCTTCAATCTCTACAGGCATCTTTGTGAGCTGGTACCGCAGAGGGACCAGAATTATTGGTTCGGTTACTGCAGCAGTCACTGCTGGCAACTCGTATTTATGTTCCAACAGGTCTTCATGATAATACTCTACAAGTTTCTTTCGAAGAGTTTCTCGTAACCACGTTGGAACTCGGCAGGCTTCAAATGCATCACGAAAAATATCCATTGCGGACTTTTTCACACTTGGTACAGAAAACTGAGGCGTACCGTTTCTCTTTGCTTCAACTTCGTGGTGCTTGTTTACTATCCTAAGCTGTTGTTCAGTGAAGAATAGCAGGTAAGGTAAAATCCAAAAAAGAAGGAAATCTGACATCTTATTTTCAGCAATGTTGGCTTTACTCAATGAAGGTTCCTTCTTCTTTTTGTAGAATATCAGCAGGATTGAAAAAAACAAAAGATACCCGCTTTTCACTCCTCGAATTTGTAGGCCACTGTCGTTCGGATCAATCACATCCTCACCGTCTTCATTTTCATATTCAAGTGCCTGAGTATCTTCTTGCGTTGGAAAAGTAAAATCTTCTTCATCTACATCGACCTCTATGTCCATGGGGCTGGGAGTTTCTCCCTCTCTTTGCGCCTCGTCCTCATCACCCGCGGAAGACATTCTAGCTTTCCATTCAGCCAGATCAAAATATTTCATCCACTTCTTAGCTTCCTCTTCCGTTATGGCCATGTTATGTTTGTTTACGGAACGTTTCGCATATCCCATGTGAAAGTGCGTAATCTCCGGCACTTGGAATAGGGAATGATCTTTGGACTTAAGAATGTCTTTTGCAAGAACTCCTAAGACTTTCTTTGCACCCCAGTCCTTCCATCCGCCTTGACGCAGCTCCAAGTCTTCAAGGAGTACTGTTGGCGATAAAAAAACCAAATTGTCTTTTTCCTGCGGATCGTAACGATGAAGAGGTTCCAGATTGAACTTTCTTTGCATCAACACTGGGTCAACATTAAATATCTCCGATAAAGTTGTTGAAGTTGTCGTAGAAGTTACTATTGTTGTCTCCGGCGTTGACACCGCCATTTTGAAAAAGCGGGAAAACAGGACCGTGATGGTGGATGGGAAGGTGAGCTTGATCCCATGCCCAGGGGGGCCCCGTGCCATATTCAGCTACCGGCTGGAAGTTTTTTTCTTACTAACAAAAGAAAATCCTACCGGACAAAAGGGCAAGATGTAAAAACAAGGGCAAGTTGTAAAAACATAAAAATTTTCACTTCCAGAAATTTTATTGTTTACACATATTTCACACGATACGACTCTATAGTCAGTTTGGAGAAATGATGAAAAATAGCATTGGATCTGTACAGCGCCGCAAATGATCCCGAGACCGCAAATGATCCCCGATCGCAAATGATCCCAGAACCGCAAGTGATCCCCACTGCGGACCGCAAATGATCCCGCGAAATAATAGGAATAGAGTGGATAACAGAACGGCGATGACATTGTAAAGGCGTGGACTCTGGAATGGCGTGGACAGAGGCATGGCGATGTCTACGGAATAATGCGGATACTGGAGCTTTTGTCTTTATTATTCCTCAAAGCACGTTTTAGCCCCATAAATCATGACTTAGATATTTTATTTCGAGGCCAAAAAAAATTAAATAAATAAATAAAATGTTACTAGGTAATGTAGTCCTATAAATTCGCAATTGTTTTTGTACCTTTGGCTTAGCATGCAGGTTGTAAATATACCTGGTTTAATTTGTGTATTTTCTTTACGATCTTTTAACAGAATAACAGAATGCTTTCTTATACATGTAAAAGTAGTACAAGCGCTAATCACGAGAAAAATTTGCAACCGCTCATGTTAACTGATTTTACCAGCCAGCTACAAACATATATATTTCTTTATCTCGAGCGGGTTAACTTTTCCTTTCTAGAGCAATGCTCAGTGGAAAAATCAATGGGTGTCAGTAAAACACGGGGTCGGGGTCCATTGTTCTTTTGTTTCGTTTTCGGTTTTATGTTTTGGTTAGGGCAAGACAACAGAAAACGAAACAAAAGAACAATGGACCCCGACCCCGACCCCGACCCCGACCCCGACCCCGTGTTTTACTGACACCCAAAATCAATGGGTTCACTTCAACACTCAAATTTACAATATAGAATACTTTTCTGATTTCTCAGGTGGGTATAACCAGCTGGATGCAACAAGTTATGCACATTTGACAGGTTGCGTGACAACTCAAATCGTTACCTATAAAAGGCATCGGCTGCCAAGGATAATACCGGCGGGATTTCCGCCACACGCACAAAAGACAAGATCCAAACCTAGCTCGGTTTTCTTATCACTTTCATTTTCGGGTCTTTGTCACCTCCACCAGCATTAACACCAACAAAAAACGCCAATGAAAGGACGAGAGTATTCAAATTGGAGACCAGTTTAGCAATTTCTACAAGCGCGATCGCAAGCGAACAGGACACTGCCTTAATACATGGTCTAGTGACCTTCTCACACATTGTTTAGTGACCTTTGATTTCAAAGCCAGACGTCAATCACCGTGCCCTGGAAACCCGTGGCTTTCTCGACTGTCGCGGTCTCGGTCGACCATCGGTTGGTCATCCCTGCGATCTGTGTATACATGTGAATTTAAAATATATTTCTTAAACATAATCATGTTTGCTTCCTATGCCACTGTGGTCTAGAGCCTTAAAAATGTTTTATTTCACTGATCTCGATAAACAACAAATTTTCTGTTTTTTGATTTATTTTGGTCAGTACTTTCACCTTCCGGTATTTTCACCTTCACTGAAACTCCACGCCATTCCAATTTTTTTCAGCGGGATCATTTGTGGTCCTGGGATCATTTGCGGTCTCGGGATCATTTGCGGCGCTGTACGATCAACAAAAGACTACCAAAACATGAGGCCCTGTTAGGGCAAATTCCGACAAGCGACATGGCTCTGAAACAGCGACATAAGACAGATGAAATGGCGACAAACGACACAAAGATGGATTGAAACTGCGACAGCGACGAATGCAAGCGCAAATACAATAGTAAAATACCGACAGGGACGTGGCTTCCTCCTCAATACGTGAAACAAAGGGTTTTGAAATTCAGACTGGCGACATTCGTAGTCCCCCTAAAAGGGCCTCAAACATCCTCTTGTAACAATTTCAGTTGAATTTTTGACCGCTCCTGGGAAGTTTATGTTTCTGGCACATAATACCATTGCGAAAAGCAGCTTGCAACATGTACAGTATTTTGATACTGTACATGTGACTGAGGAAAAGGATCAAGATAGAGATTAAGCGTCTTGGATTAATTTGATTCCCCCAACTAGCTCAGTGTATCATAAGAAACATATGGAAAACAATGAGGAGAACATTCATGTTGATGCTGTGGCTTAAACAGTTCATAGAACCAGGGCTATTTTTATCCAACAGTTTATGTACTGTTGTTGCGATGTTCATGCGGCGCAGACAGTAATTCGAGTGTATCTGCCAACACTACGAGTGTTCAAGCTTCAGTTTGTTGTGTAAAGTCGCCTTTAATCTACCCCTGGGTTTCCGAAAGGCTTGACCCAAAAGTAAGTAACTACTAATATCCCGGCAGATTTTATTATTCTACACTTCACACCTCACAATCATTAAAACATGGAGATGCACATGTACAATAATCATAGTGAAATAGCAATATGCGTAACTGTGCATGTTTTTTCTTTTTATCTGTACATCTATAAAATAAATAATGAATTAAAAATAAAAGAAACAATTAAAAACGGGCTAAAAAAACACTCACTGAAGCAATAAAATTTTGTTTTAATAACCATTTCAAATAATAATAACAATAACCTTTATTCATCCTGGAAGTATCGATCAGCCGTTACAACGAAGACGGCTAGAATAAACCTGATACACAGCCTCCGTAGCCAGCGTTTCTGTGGGCTTTTCCGCACGCTCGAGGCATTTTTTTTGCTGTGCGAAAACTGGGATGAAACGCTTGCTACTACTCCATTAATTTTTCGTTATTACGATATATTCTCAGCAATTTTCTTGGTTAAAAGAAATGTACTTTCACTGGAAACCAAATCTGTTAAAGGAGCCTTGTCACTAAATTTAGCCAAATTCATCCGACTAGGACCTGGGCCCGGTTGCATAAAACACCCGTAACACGTAACTGCGTACTTAAGTGTCCCTGTAAGTTAGGGTGTTGCATAAAGAGACTTAAGTGACTACTTAAGAATTATACTTAAGTATTGGATCTTAAGATTGTCGTAAGTGACAATTTAAGTGGTGTTTATGCAACAGAATTTACGGGTGTTGCAAAAAACTCTCTTAACCCCAAATTTCACCCGTAAAGTTACGGGAACTCTAAAGGTCCCGTAAGTCTATACATGTACGTCCGCTTACATTATTTTTCTTTCTAAAGTAACTTCATCCAATTTCGTTACAATTTTTATGTTGTTTGGTTGTTTTTTTACAGCATAAGATACAACAACAGCATAATTTATTTTTTCGAGCTTAATTTATCAATAACACGCTGATCTGAAGTAGCTGTCACTTTAGCTATCAACGGTGCCATCGTTAATATTTGATTTATTTTTCATTCATAAAGCAGTATAAACCTTAAAATAACACAATTGTCACTGTATATTAGCTAAGAGAAAAACGATCGGATGAATTGAATACGATGTTAGCTGGCTACCCAAAAAGGTCTAAAGAGCATCTGAAAAGAAATGGGAGGATCCATCGTCCGTGACTAAAGTCAAATACCAGAGGAAAATAAAGATAGGTGGCGGTGGAGTCGAGTGGACTGCAATTGATGACTAACAAGAACTTTTGGTTAAAGATGACCCAACACTAACATCCATACAAGGAGGCATAGATTCTGGGGATAAAGTCTGCGAAGAATCCTTGCCTAGCTCGAGCCGTGTAGACTATACTGGAAATTTGTCAGAAAAAAAGAAGGAGAAGAAAAGAAAGAAGTTTATCCGAGTGTTCATAATAAAGGAAAATTCTTAAAGAAATCAAGGTTCACCAAAGAAGACTTTGAGAGGGCTACTACTACAAACGAACTTGCGTCCCTTTATGAGGAACATGAAAGAAAAGAACGAGCCAACAATGTGTATAATGCAAATGACCTGCAAATCGCTTTTGCCAAGGAGAAACTTAAACAAATACGTGAATAAGTTTTTTTTTTCTAGTCAGTGGTAGATTGACTTTTTCATGTTAATTTCGCGTTCGAACGAGATACCTTTTTTTCATTTTCTAGTATGCATGCTTTACAATAAAGAGTGAAATAACTGGTATTGTTTGTATCATACAATGTCAGCAAATGTTCGTGTATTTTAAAGGAGTGAACAGCTTTACGTTTGTCCCGTAAGTGCACACGTAAGTGGACCCGTAAGTTGTCCTCTTACGAGAAAGATACGTGTGTTCCATGCAACACACCTAAGACAACCTGCAAACGTATCTTTAAGTGAGCACTTAAGTGGAGGTTTTATGCAACCAGGCCCCGGCCACCAAATTAAGGGAAACATTAAAATAACCACTTTAAACGTTGAGAAAGGCTTAAATAACACAGCAAATACAAAAGAAGGTACGGATGGGCCAAATTGAAGAAGGTTAACACGAATTGCGATTGGGGTTGAGCTGAACAGTTTTCAAAGCTTATCTCTGTTGTTTATAAATTTGAATATAACGGTCGGGATACATATTTATTTGTCACGAAGTTGTGGTTTTGTCATTTACGAGCCGAGTGAATTTCTTCGCTAACGTTAAGTTCCATAGAAAGTACAAATTGAACTGGACTGACGTGACACAGCCCCTTTAAGTTAAAAAATATAAAAAGTTTAAAAACATAAAAACTTCCATGTAAGAAACCATGTAAAAAATTAATTTGCAATAAAAACCTTGTGATTACTATTTTGATTTTTTTTAATCAAATGACGCAGAAAATTGTGCAAAACTGTTAAAAATTGCTAACTTATTACAAAGCTGTTGCTCATACTCATTCTCGTACTTGCAGCCCGATCTCAGACAGTATAGCCTGTTCCAGGGGCTCAGATAGTGGAGCGCGAGAGTAAAGGTCATCTTGCTCTGCAGAGAAGCTACGTACATATTCATTATCTACCTTCAGACTACAAGCAGTCCCTCCTTCAGGGATCGTCAAGCAAAAAGAACAAGTGACTTCAAGCAAAAATCAACTGCTCGATGCAGAAGGCAATTTTACCATCCACTTGCAAATTCCTTTGCTCTCAACTGCCTATGATCATGAGTGGTACGAGGGACTGCTCATACTCTAGGTTACCATGGTCGACGTGTGTATTTTGTTTCAATATGGCAAGCATCACAAGTTGATACAAAAACTTAGTCAATGACAGCAAAATTTCTGAGCCAACCGTGTTTGCTGAATTGTATCATGACACAGAGCATGATATAAGACTTCATACGTAGCAGCTGAGCCATCTCTGCTAGTCCAACGCAACAGCATTTTGTAGCAACAGCCTCTGTAGCTTCCCCATGAGAAGCCACCCACATAAGACTTCACCCCTATAACATCAACAGGGATAACGGAATCGAAATTCCAGAAGCGTGTATACCAACGATCACGAAACACAACAGGAGACTGATACATCAGCGAACCGCTGAGGGAACGACCTCTCAGGAACAATGAGGATTAAAACCCACCAATCAAAGCCGACCATCGTGATACATATGGTGAAAGTTCTCAGTCTTAAGTTGTTTTCATGCAACAAATCTCCACGAAATTCAGAAGTTCTTGCTTTGATTTGATGGAGCTTCTTTCTATTTACCTTCCTTCTGACTTTACACACAAATAATACAAGATTG
>OZ024887.1:71323839-71402165 GCA_964017195.1 Siderastrea radians | reverse complement strand
GATTTCATGTAACACCCAGCCTCCTAATATATTCACAGGTAACCAAAGCGTAATATGAGAGTTTGTATGGAGCTGAAAGTCGATCGAAAATAATCGGCGGTTTTCCGCCGAAAATACATTAAAATCGAAATAAAGTTTAAAAAACCTTACCTGTTGTGTGTTTGCTGTGTTTTTATCGCTTTTTCAAGGTTCCGGAGGCCATTTAGGTGATTTTCTGCTTAAACGGTCGATGCGACGGAATGTCACGTACTAAAGAGAGCTAAAGGTAGGAAAACGGGAATTCAAATTTGCCAACCGACATTCGAGGTCCCGATCAAAATGCCCGCTAAAAATCAATTCAATCCATAGTCAGTGCTTTCAAACCACAACACATTACAAAAAGGATGAATTCCATACCTTTCTATGTGATTCAATTGTCAATTAGTTTATCTCTCGAAGTACAACCCTGCATTAAAAACGAACTAGCTTTTCGAAATCGCCGCCATCACAGGCTTGTAAGGAAAAGAGGGTCAAAACTAACGGTCAAGCCTGGGACAAAGCGCCAAATTTCGCTCCACCGGGGGACGACATGAGTGACTTCTGTCTCGCCAAATGCCAAACTCACCCTCTCTCCAGTAAGTCAAGTTTTATGCCTGAATGCGACCCGCGCGTGATTTCCCGCCGAAATTTGAGCGGTACAACACTTGACTTGCCGGAGAGGGGGACTGAATTTGGCATCTGGCGACACAGAAGTCACTCATGTCATCCCCAGTGGAGCGAAATTTGGCGTTTTGTCCCAGGCTTGACCGTTAGTTTTGACCCTCTTTTCCTTACAAGCCTGTGATGGCGACGATTTCGAAAAGATGGTTCGTTTTAAATGCAGGGCTGTACTTCGAGAGATAAACTAATTGACAATTGAATCACATATAAAGGTAGGAAATTTATCCTTTTTGTAATGTGTTGTGGTTTGAAAGCGCTGACTATGGATTGAATTGATTTTTAGCGGGCATTTTGATCGGAATCTCGAATGTCGGTTGGCAAATTTGAATTCCCGTTTTCCTACCTTTAGCTCTCTTTAGTACGTGACATGCAGTCGCATCGACCGTTAAGCAGAAAATCGCCCAAAACGGCCTCCGGAAGCTCGGAAAAGCGATAAAAACACAGCAAACACACGACAGGTAAGGTTTTTAAACTTTATTTCGATTTTAAAGTATTTTCGGCGGAAAACCGCCGATTATTTCACAGGTAGCCCAAGCTCACTATTTTAGGCCTTCAAACACAGTAATCCAACTCTCCTGTTGACGATTATAAGAGTTTGTATGGGAAATCTTACTTTCACTTCTAAAACCGAGATAAAATTGCCCACAAAACTCACCGTTCTCATTTTCTTGTAGTTTCCTAGTATATCCCCCCCCCCCCTTTAATTAAGGGTAATTTGGCGCCTTTCCGAGCGGGTCAACTTATCAGCCCCAGCACGTACACGAATATAAGAGTTTGTATGGAAAATATAACGCGCACTAAAAATGTGCTTAATGTAAAATAAAGTTGTCTTTTAACTCACCTCTGGCTCATTCATGCGTTTCTCAGTGTTTTTACAGCGGTTTAGGCCTCGAAGGATCAATAAAACACCTCTCTGAGCGAGACGCTTTTCCACTCTGAGAAGCGTAGAGAGAAGCGAAGCGAAGGTTGGAAGCCGTCTCCTGACCGTTGACGGTTTCGGGGACGATAAATCCCGTTGAAAGTGCACCACGGGGAAAATTCCACCAGCGATAGATTTGTAGATAAACAACAACCTTTCTACGTCGTTCGCATTGCCGAATTCCTATTTTGAGAGATGTAAATGGCCAATTTACTGAGCAGTTCTATGGCATGACTACGTGCGGACCGGGCTGCCCTGCAACGGACTCCAACCGTCAAGTGGCAAATTCAAACCAATGCGGGGCAGGCACAGTGAAATTTTACCAACCGACAAACGTCAATTTGAAGCCTAAGTGCAACGGGCACAGTAACATTTGTCGCTTCTCAAATTGCGGCCCCAGGAGTTAAGTGCCGAGGTAATTAACCACAACATCATCAGATAATTATGAAATCGCATGACATTGTTTTGAAAGTCAAACGGAAAAAAAATTTTGCGAGCTGAAGTCAGATTTATTATTATTATTATTTACCGGTAACGCCTACCCTTCGAAGCCGAAGATTGATGGCGTGGGGCCAGCTAAATATTACGAAAAAAAATATAAAATACATATCTAGTTTACAGAACTGTGATTGAACAAGGAAACAGACTGTTTAAATTTATTAAATTAGTGTTCTCAAAGAAAGACTGAGGCAGACTGTTCCACTGAGTGATTGTTCTAGGCGTTACCAGTAAATAATAATAATAATAATAATAAATCTGACGTCAGCTTCCGAAATATTTTTTCCATTTGACTTTCAAAAGAATGTGACGCGATTTCATAATTATCTGATGATGTTGTGGTTAATTACCTCGGCACTTAACTCCTAGAGCCGCAATTTGAGAAGCGACAAATGTTACTGTGCCCATTGCACTTAGGCTTCAAATTGATGTTTGTCGGTTGGTAAAATTTCACTGTGCCTGCCCCGCGTTGGTTTGAATTTGCCACTTGACGGTTGGAGTCCGTTGCAGGGCAGCCCGGTCCGCACGTAGTAATGCCGTAGAACTGCTCAGTAAATTGGCCATTTACGTCTCTCAAAATAGGAATTCGGCAATGCGAACGACGTAGAAAGGTCGTTGTTTATCTACAAATCTGTCGCTGGTGGAATTTTCCCCGTGGTGCACTTTCAACGGGATTTATCGTCCCCGAAACCGTCAACGGTCAGGAGACAGCTTCCAACCTTCGCTTCGCTTCTCTCTACGCTTCTCAGGGTGGAAAAGCGTCTCGCTCAGAGAGATGTTTTTTGATCCTTCGAGGCCTAAACCGCTGTAAAAACACTGAGAAACGCATGAATGAGCCAGAGGTGAACTAAAAAGACAACTTTATTTTACATTAAGCACATTTTTAGCGCGCATTATATTTTCCATACAAACTCTTATATTCGTGTACGTGCTGGGGCTGATAAGTTGACCTGCTCGGAAAGGCGCTAAATTACCCTTAATTAAAGGGGGGGGGGGGGAATACTAGGAAACTACAAGAAAACGAGAACGGTGAGTTTTGTAGGCAATTTTATTTCGGTTTTAGAAGAGAAAGTAAGATTTCCCATACAAACTCTTATAATCGTCGACAAGATAGTTGGATTACTGTGTTTGAAGGCCTAATATAGTGAGCTTGGGCTACCTGTGATTATTTTCGATCGAATTTCAGCTCCATACAATCTCTCATATTACGCTTTGGTTATCTGTGATATAAAATTATTCAGCTTCAAAACCTGCTCCTGCAGTACCGTGGTCGTCAATATTTACTTACAACAACAACTTAAGACTTATATTAAATAGAACGTAGTCACGAAATCGTGTCTGTCTATATCGTCTCAATGTAATGCTTACCTGAAATGTGGCGTCACTAACTTTGGTCGCCATCAAGCGATACAAGTTGTTTTGCATGGCGTTGAATTCGTTCATGGCAAAATCCAACGCGTCAAGTACCTCTGGGTCATCGGTCTTCCTCTCTTGTATTCCACCTACCAGTGCATCAGATCCGAGACAAGAAGAAGCCAAGACAGTGCACAAGAAAACTAACAACAACGCCATGTTTTGTTCGTGCCTCTTCGTGCCAGCATCCCACCGAGTCACATGACTTCCGTCTTATGAAGGTAGGTCGGCATTAGATTCCATCCACCCAAACCACCTCGGCCGCGAGAGGCTGAGATCGAATTCCCAATAAATTACAACTCGTAACCGACGATTCTCGTAAACAAGACGGATCACCGAGCCTATGGCAAGCCGACTGTAGCAATATTCAATATTTTTATATTTATTCAATTTAATATTTATATTTATGTAATATTTTTATATTCATTCAATTTAATATTTATATTTATTTAATATTTTTATATTCATTCAATTCAGTATTTATGTTTATGTAATATTTTTTATGTTTATTCAATTCAATCCTCGTATATGCATGTAAACACTTTTTAATCATTTAATTTTAATCTGTCTATATTTATTTAATCTGTTTATATTCATTTAATTTAGTCTGTGTATATTCATTTAATTCAATCCCTCCTTTTATTTAAACTCGGGGACTGGGGCAAGCCATCGGATCAGAAGAAGGAAGGACTGGGAAAGAAGCAATATGGCGGATGAGGAGTCGGATGAGGAAGGTTTTAACAGTGAAGGTTTTGACGTTGTAAGAGACCTGCCTGCGTTTTTAGCTTCGGTTTTAGATAAAACGGAATACATTTGTCAAAATGACGTCGACGAAGGAACTGCCGAAGCGCATGCTGAAGTGATTGACCAGAGTATTAGGCTGCTTAGATCGATAAGGGATTGTTATGATATTGGAACAAGTGAGAAAGAGGAGCTGGATTCACTTGCAGCAGCTTTTGCAGATGTGTTATCATCGTTAATTCATCACGTCACCATTAAGCCTCTCACCCCAACAACTGTTGCTGAAAATTGTTTTGCCCCAGGAAAAGAGGAAAAGGAAACTCCTGGAAGACCACGTTTTGACATTCCTGCTGAGATGTTGGAAGAATTGCGAGAATTGGGATTCAGTTGGATTAAGATTGGAAAAATGTTGGGTGTTTCGAGGTGGACGATTCATAGGAGAGTGATAGACTATGGTTTGGAAAACATGACAGGATTTCATCATTTGTCTGACGAGGAACTAGACGAGATAGTGAGAGGCTTCATTTCAGATCATGGACGAACTACTGGACAGGGCTATGTTGGAGGTTACATAAAAGCACTTGGCCTTAGAATTCAAAGGAAAAGGATAAGAGAAAGTATGGCAAGAGTGGATCCACAAAATACTGCACTACGCTGGGGCGTTGTTGTTTCACGTAGGACATATCAAGTACCTTGGCCAAACTCCCTTTGGCACTTAGATGGTCATCATGCTTTGATACGCTGGAAAATTGTTATTCACGGATGCATAGATGGCTTTTCCAGAAGAATAATGTTTTTGAGATGTAACTCAAACAATCTTGCAGAAACTGTACTTGATTTGTTTTTAGATGCCATAAATCGGGATGGGAACCTTTGGCCATCAAGAATAAGGGTTGACAAGGGTGTTGAAAATGTCCTAGTGTGTGATGCCATGGTACAAGCTAGGGGAGAGGGAAGGGGAAGTTTTATTGCTGGTCCCTCTACACACAACCAGCGCATTGAAAAATTATGGAGAGATGTTTTTAGATGTGTTTGCCACTTTTATTACTATCTGTTCTATGCTATGGAGTCCACTGGTATCCTAAACACAGATGATCCTATTCATCTGTTTACTTTACACTTGATCTTCATTCCAAGAATCAACAAAGCCCTTGACGAGTTTCGAGAAGCTTTTAACCACCACAAGGTGCGTACAGAGGGAAACTGGTCCCCATACCAAATGTGGGCAAATGGCATGTTCTGCGCTAACAATCCACTATCACGTGGACTGCCAGATGAAGAACCGTCTGATTTGGAAATGTATGGATATGACCCCCAGGGACCATCTCCAATTGGAAGTGACAATCATGTTGTTATTGACCCTGTGTGCCTCAGCCATGGTGATATACTGGAGCTATTTGTCTTGGAACAACTGGATCCACTGAGGCCATCAAGTGAAATGGGTGCAGATATATACACAGAAGCTCTAGAACTGGTATTTCTAAGACTTGAAGAACTTTCTGATACTTGAATAAACGTATCATAATACATGTATTAATAGTGCAGATCATGCTTCTTGTTTCAGTTATAGAAAGTGTAGTCAAAATAAGTTTTTTTTTTCAGGGGGGGGGGGGTTCTTGGTAACATCAACTGAACAGTCTATATCCAAAGCCAATTTGTGTTTTGGAGAGATAGAGTTCCAGTCACTTGTTCCTGTTAATTTGCTGCATCTTTGATTGAATATTCTCAAGCAACTGAATTAATCCATCTAAAGAGCCTTGTATCTTTTTCTTAAGTATGCAATGACGAGATAATAAATTACTGTGGAAGTAATGCCAGCAATAACAAATTGTATTTTATTTCTCAATTTAAGAGTTGACAAGTTTTATTTGCAATGAAATGTTAACAAAATTAATTTTAACTTACCATATAAAAGTAGACAATAAAAGGTGCAAGCTACATCATGATTTAAGGTACATGTTCATGTGATGTCAAACACTTAAGAAATAATGATGTTGTATTTTAATGTCTTTCTGGCTGTGCCCAGACAAAATAACAGCTCTTTTGAAAATCAGAATCCAAGATATAGACAGACTTTTTCTCCTACAGCATACTACAGTAATTGTAATTAATTTGTAAATTACTAATAATGATTTTACTGCTTGCAAACCAACATTATCCCAAAACATCAACTCATGCTCTAACTAAACTGATTTGAGTTTACAAAATTAGTATTCCCCTCCTTTTATCTTCACCTAAAACAATACTTCAATAACTCAACTCAACACTCAACAGTTAATACCAGTAAGTAATCTTATGAGGAATAAACAGTAACTGCAGAAAAAGAAAAAAATTGTACACAAACACTTGCGACTTGCATTGTCACTGACAATGCAATGCAAACAGGGCTAGCTAATAATAAGTGTTGCACTGTGTTACTATGAATAGTGTTATCTTGATGGTATCATAACATTGGTTTTGGTTTTTTTTTGTCTAATTTCACTGTTAAAGACAAGTGGCAGAGTGGTTAATATTAATCTGGAAATATAACAAAAAAACATTTTATAAACCTGCTTGATTTTCATTTTCCTTTAATTAAGTTATAATAAACAGCACAAAGGAAAACAAAAAGAACTGTAACAAGAAGAAACACAACAAAAACATGTCCACTAAAACAAGGCAATTTGCTTCAGTTTAAATACATTTAGTGCAATGTATAATAACCATCCAAAGGAATTAACACAGGTCAAAAGTGGATTGCATTGTTCTGTACAATGCTTGAGTCACTGCTAAGAAACCAAGTGTTCCTTGATTCAAGGAACACTTGGTTTCTTAGCAGTGACTCAAGCATTGTACAGAACAATGCAATCCACTTTTGACCTGTGTTAATTCTTTTGGATGGTTATTATACATTGCACTAAATGTATTTAAACTGAAGCAAATTGCCTTGTTTTAGTGGACATGTTTTTGTTGTGTTTCTTCTTGTTACAGTTCTTTTTGTTTTCCTTTGTGCTGTTCATCAATCTACTTAAAACCAAAGTAACTGTTCTTGAAAGCTAGGTCATACAGTTCAAATAGTTCATTATCTGATGGGAGTAGAAGAACTGCATTTCCTCTTGGCAAATCCAGAGTGTTTGAACAGGCATGGGAAGTAGGCATGAAATGCCAAATGTTCTTCTTCTTCTTCTGAGCTGGTTCAAGTGGTTCATCAGTTTTCTGCTAAAGAAAAGTTACAGTAACTGTAACAATGTTTCAGTGTTGTAAAGATAACATGAAATTAACAATGGCAAAGAAACTAAATAACTTGCACAGGAAAAGAACAGTATACAAGTCATCCCTAGAGTCAGTAACAATACCACTGTAACCAAATCAACATGGTTTAGCCATACATTGTACAGTTAATGCCATTAGCAACAGAGTGAAAAAAGTGTAAACTGCTAGTATGATAAAAATGCAATATTCATTAATTTATTGATGCCACACACAAAATGTACATTGTATGCACATAACAGTAGTTGCATTTGGATTTGGTTGGAGTATGTTCCAAGACATGCTGACTGCTGATTAGTGCTTATTCTAAGCTCAATGTATATTTTTAGTGCTTTCATCATCCCAATTAGTTTTTCCTAAATACAAATCACTTGACGTTTTTCCTTTCGATTTTCAATATTGAAAATGATTTTGGGATTTATATTTCCATAAAAGTTCAACTTTTATGCAGCATTGGTGTGAATTGGGTTTTTCAATAAAAAAATAATCAGTTTCCGGTACCTGTACCAAGGGCTAATTCATTACCTCATCTGCAGTCAAGCGCTCTTTCACTTTGGGCTTTTTTACTTCAGCCTCTGGAAACTGAATGCGAGGCTTCCTAGCAAAACCGAGGGGTGGTTCTTCACTTGCTCCAGTGACAAATTCAAGGATGTTTTCAAGGGTAACAACTCTACGGCCACTTGACACATCTCTCACATACTTCACAAATTTGGCATAAATAGCTTTTTCATAAACAAGCAAGTTGCATCCTTCTTCTGAGAAGTCTGCTTCCAACAAGAATAAAAGCTTTCGAACGGTTAAACTAACAATGCTACATGGCCTCAGAAGATATAGCAGCATGGGGTAAACTCTTCCAAACATAGGAATTCCTAAAGTGTCCATACCACGTTTGAGCTCTCTGACACAAGGTGACAATTCCTGATCTTTATCAATAAAAATTGCCTGCAGTATTTCTTCGGGTATGTAGACAGGTAATTGTCCATTTTGAAGTAGAGCAATACCAACCATTTGACCAACATAATAATAATCTTCTGACAGGTGCTCTTTAATGCCATTATCAAAGTAAGTGTCCTTGATATTCTGATTGCATAGTCTAATCCACTCCTTGCGAGGTCCACCAGTGTCAACAGCTTGCTCGCCATAAAACTGAACTTCAAAGGTGACCCTTGGATCAGATACATGCTTTAGTTCCTCAAATGTGGTTTTGAGAATGTTCTCTCTGTCTACAGTTATGTAATTGGTCTCTCCTTCAAGGATTTCGGAAGACTCGGTTACATCTAATGGTCGCCCAGTGACAATTTTCTTCTGCAGATATCTTAGCATCTCTGTTGGTTCTGTGATGTTTGATGGGAACTCATTTACAACCTGGCAAAAGAAGACACGTGAACTTTCCAATTCCTGCTCTTTCCCATGCTGTACAGAGGTGCTAGGGATGCCAGAGGTACCAGAGATCACAGTAGTGCCGCCCAAGTTGTCAGAAGTGCCAGGGACGATACCAGAGGTGCCTGGGATGGGGATGATGCCAGAGGTGTCCAAAACGCCAGAGATTCCAGGAGTGCCGTCCAAGTTGTCAGAAGTGTCAGGGATGATACCAGAGGCGCCTTCAGTGGAGCCAGAGATGTTCACGAGGCCAGAGATGCCATCCAAGTTGTCCGAGGTGCCAGGGACGATGCCAGAGGTTCTAGGCTGAACCAGTTCCTTTTGCAGAGGCTCAGGGTCGGAATCTGAGGTATGCAGTTGCTCATTAAGCACAAATTCAAAACCCATTTTCATTCTTATATACAAAAGACCTTGCCCCACCATTTTCTTCACTACATCGTAGCTGTACTCCGTCCCTTTGCTTAAATGGAGCACACTGATTTTCTTTTGAGTGACTTTTACGAATTCGAAGTCTTTCGGTCCAATAATACTGTACTTTTCTTTAAGCGATGAGGCAATCTTTTCTCTAATGTTGTCTTCGCTATCTTGTTCACCAAGTGTCACTATGCCCCTTTCGACAATCATGTCTTTCTTCAAAAATTGATTAAAGTCGTCCTCTGCATCATCGTCCTTGCAGCCTAGAAGGGCATATTCGAATGGTTTTTCTTTGACACCTTTAGTCCGTTTCTGTTTACTTTTTTGTCCTCGGGGAATCGGGGAAACAGATCGCAGTCTTTCGTTCATCCCAAGTCTCCGGAAAGCTCCCCCATCTCGACTCCTTTGCATCATGTTTCTCGCTCTGGTAACGCTTTCCGCAACGCTGTGGAGCAGTGGACCTTGTGATTGTGTTGAAACTGATGGACCTGTTGGTGCTGATGCAGATCGGGAGTTTGAATTAGAATTTTCCGAATCCAGTGTTAGCAACATATCCGATGCTCGCCTTAGCAGACCTGCCGCCTCAGATATTTTATCATTCATCGCCTTTGAGAGCCAGATATTACCTGTTTCGTATATATACCGCAATGTCAGCAATGGCGGACGAGCAAGCACGAGTGAAAACGTTCTTGGCCCCAGTCCTTCCTCCTGATGTCATAGTGTGCCCCAGTCCCCGAGTTTAAATAAAAAGAGGGATTGAATTAAATGAATATACACAGACTAAATTAAATGAATATAAACAGATTAAATAAATATAGACAGATTAAAATTAAATGATTAAAAAGTGTTTACATGCATATACGAGGATTGAATTGAATAAACATAAAAAATATTACATAAACATAAATACTGAATTGAATGAATATAAAAATATTAAATAAATATAAATATTAAATTGAATGAATATAAAAATATTACATAAATATAAATATTAAATTGAATAAATATAAAAATATTGAATATTGCTACAGTCGGCTTGCCATACACATGTCGACATGTCATGGCATGACAGACTATACAGATTTATGGCTACGAGAGAAGACCCGAATTTATAGCTTAATGGAGACGTCTAATTAAGTAGGTAAAGCGGCTCGTACTTCATATTGCGAGAAAGTTTTCAAAAGAAAACTAGGGAAGAAGGCCATCATGGAGGAAAAGCTGAAGGATCGTGACATGAAATGAATTCGGCCCGATTGTCACTCACCGGAAATCGGCTAGTGACCGCTAATCGTTCCGGGTGACCTTTCTAATGGCTCGTCATTGCATCACAGGTTTAATATCTGGAACAATTTTAACAAATGCTGATCTCACCCATCCCTTCCACTCCAGCCCATCTCCAGTCCCTTTTCTGATTGAACCAAACCTTTGTTTGTTGATGTTGGCTTTTTACAGAAGGCAGATCAGGCAGATTTTGCATTCAAGAAAAGAAGATTTCTCATTCAAGACACTCGGAAGTTTGATTGTACTGCGCAGATAAAGATGAGAGAGATTTTAGTGTTTCCAGAGTACATGGTAAGGATTGCCATAAGGACTTATAACGCCCAATAAGCACCAAGTTTGGTCAATCTCAAAATTTAAATAAATAAATAAATAAATAAATGTAGAAAAGTAACATTGAAAAAAGTCGTTATTTCTGTTGGAAAATCTTGTGGATCTTCCCGCGACCAACCTTAAATGTTGAAAGATTTAACTTTTCGTTATAAAATGGGGATTTACGTCTGTACTTTAAGGTTGTCCTTAATAACGCGTATTATGTCAATCTTTTGCAGATCTCAACAGACACCAAAAAAAGAAGGGAGAGCTCATCGAAGAATCTGCGTAAAGCACTAGAAGCAGGGTCCACAAAACCCGAAAGGAGAATTTATATTGAACTGCCACTGCTTTCAGATCACCAGCATCATTTTGTTGGCGAGGTTAGTGGTTCAAAAAAGAAATACAGCAGAAAAGATGACAGCCCACAAACAGGGCGATCGCGAAAGAAATACATACCGTAAACTGCCGCTTACAAGCCCCCCTCCCCCCGCTTATAAGGCCCCCCGGTTACAGACCCATCTACCAGTAAACAAAAAAAATCCGGTTAGAAGACCCCCCCGGATATAAGCCCCCCTCTACTTTTCCTTATTTCCTTAGGCGCCGTTTACACGAGTTATTTCATCCCGGGATGAGTTTTACCCCGGGATGACCTTCATCTCATCCCGGGATGACTTTCTTCTCGGTGTCTGGTCATTTACGTTTGAGCGTTTACATGATTTGGAGCAAAAATGTGTTCGCCCCGGGATGATTTCAACCCGGTCTTCAGCACAGGGATGTAATCATCCCGGGACGAACCCATTTGTGCTCCAAATCATTTAAACGCTTACAGGTAAATGACCAGACACCGAGATGAAAGTCATCCCGGGATGAGATGAAGGTCATCCCGGGGTGAAACTCGTCCCGGGATGAAATAACTCGTGTAAATGGCGCCTTAATAACACTGCTGTGGCTCGTTTCGAAACGTTTTTTTAATTCCGCTTATACGCCCCCCCGGATATAAGCCCCCCCGATTATACGCCGATATTGACAAGAGTGACATCAAAAGCACCGACATTGAGGGTGTATTCCTTGTAAAGAGCGAGTCACTAAGTAAGACTTGGTACCGGGTGCAGTTTGGAGACAACGATGGAACGCTTCTTTCATGTGAATGCAGGTCATGGCAGCGGAGTCGCTTACTTTGTAAGCACTTTTTTGCCATTTTCAATCACTTTCCAGAGTGGAACTGGGAGAAATTGCCACAAGACTACCGGGAGTCACCTTTCATAACCCTCGACTATCACCTACTAAATGGCAGTTCTCCTACACAGCCCTCCTCAACTATCTCACCTTTCCCTGCCGATGACAACCTACAGCTAGGTGAACCACTGCCAAAGAAACCAAAGCAATGTTCAGAGGAAAGTGACTCACCTCCTCCCCAAGCACCAATTCCAATCAAGTCCAAACAACTTTTCAAGAGAAATGAGGGCAAAAAATGCCGTCACCTTCTAGACGAAATACGGCAACTTACCTTTCTGGTGCAAGATCAGAAAGTATTGGCAAGTCTTCATAAGGAGCTGGCGAACCTTCTTAAAGACGTGCAACAGTACAAACCATCAGAAGAAGGTCTTGTGTTGGAAGGGGGGGAAAGTACGTCTTCCACAAGAAAGACCGATAAAGTCTCCAGCAAGGCTTGTAGTACAATTGAAAAAAGATGTAAAGCGAAGTTACCAAAAAGGTCTACAAAAAACAAATACACTGGAAGAGTCGGCAAAAAGGCAGCAATGAATCGCAAGACGTGCTACGTTCACGTACCTGTCAACGCAACACCACAAACACAAACTGCAAATTTCTCTAAGGTAAAGATGGCTTCCTCCACAAATTATAAAGAACAGAATACGCCTTCGCTGACATCTCAAGACCGCCGAAAGGAAAAGGAAAATGAGACAGATAAAAAGATGGATGCCAAAGACAGTCTGGATGCTCCAAATTGTTCCAGAGATACCTTTATCACAAAAACGGAAACACCACCACACACAACCCAAACACAAACAATGGATGAAAAAGAGAAAGTAGATACTCCAAAGTGCTCTAGCGTACAAGATACTAAGATGATGAAGAGAAGTTCAGATGATGCAGCCTTCCCCAAGTTAAAGGTGGCCAACTCTGAAAATTTGACGGAACAGAACACACCATCAGCACCTCAGGACCACCACCGGGAAAGGGAAAATAAAACAGATGAAAGTACAGATGACAAAGACAAGGTATACCCTCCAGACTGCTCCAGAGATAGATCTATCATAACAGGGGACACACTGTCACCTACAGCCCAAGATGAAAAAGACAAAGTGGATACTTCCCACTGCAGTGGCATGCAAGAAACTAAGATGAAGCAGACCACTTTACATGATGGAACCAAAACAGTGACAGTGGTTGGCGATGATTATCCTAATCCAACAATCTGGCTTTCAATATGCAGCAGTTGCACTGGTGATCCAACACTCACACTGTACCAGGAAACCAAACGCAACATCTTAAAGAAAACAGGTTGGCTTTATGATTCAGAAATCCATGCTGGCCAAACCTTGCTTAAAAAGGAATTTAATTTCATTGATGGTCTTCATGATCCAGCCATAAGATGTCACTTGGTTGATCCAGCCACATCCGAGTTTATCCAAATAATCAATGTTGGGAGACACTGGGTGTGTCTGAGCACCATTGGAGCACCATCCCCTGGTGTTGTCAGAGTGTTTGATAGCCTTTATAGCAAACCAAATGCCATCACCATAGAACATGCCTGTCGCATGTTGCTACATACGGGTGATGTGGTTACCTTTGTCAACGAAAAAGTACAGAAGCAGCTTGGTTCTAGTGACTGTGGTCTTTTTGCTTTGGCCTTTGCCACAGACTTATGCCATGGCCTGGACCCAACCAACCGAAGTTATGATCAGCAAATGATGCGGCAGCACTATGTTAACTGTCTTGAGGGTGGAATGATGTCCCCCTTCCCTACTACCACCAGGAGAGTCCCCTATCATCTAGACACAAAGAAGACCATAATACCAATTTTCTGTGAGTGCCGACTTCCCAATGACAAGAAAGAATATGTTGAGTGTTCCAGATGTTCTGGCTGGTATCATCCAGATTGTGTTCAAGTACCAGACTGGGCAATCAACTCAAAAAGGAAATGGCAATGTCAAAAATGCAAAGATCATAGAACTCTGAGACTAAGCAATAGTTTGGTTTAAATAAGGCCAGGAAATCCAGGTTATAATTAGCTCTAGGTTTCAACAAAATCACAAGGATTTTGTTTTGAATGTCAACTGCTGTTTTAATTAATTTAGTGTGAGTATCTACAATGCGCTTAAAAATAGCTGGAGTCATAACCAAAATGAGGTTTTGTTTCCAAATTGGCAGGCCTATATAAGAAGGTGGACCTATAAGCGGGTGCACTTATAACTGGGGTTTTATGGTATACCATTACATGGATGAAACCAATACCTGTACACACAGCCATAGCCAGACAGATTAGTATTTTACCTATGATTGATGGCAAATAACTTGCACATGCAATAATTAATTTGTAAATGCCCATTGTAAAATGATTCAAATATGGTCATTGAATGCCTCAAAAGGAAAGAAATTCAATAGTTTCAGTAGAAGCTGCAATATTTAGTGGTTGTTTTAATAAAACAACAAAATTTCGCTTGTGCTTGCTGGATATGAGTTGAATATAGCCAACTCAGTGATACCAGTACATGCCTCTCTATCTATCATCTCATATCCACTGACAGTTGTGGAATAACTGTCCCTTAGTTTGCTTTTGAATGGCTGTGATATTTGCTTTTAAATGGCTGTTATTACATTTAAATTGAGATTGTTTTGTCTTATTACCAGGGTGTATCTATTCAAGTAATCAGGGTTTATTAAACTTTCAACTGTTCCAGGCTCCAAGATAGTAGGGAAAGTTGACGCTCTATTCGCTGGATCCAGCATTTGATTGTGTCCTATTTTGCCTTCCCTTTCTATTTTCCTCCTATCCCCCTACTATCTGAGAGCCTGGAATGGGCTAACTTTGAACTTGAAATTATACAATAAACTACCGTGAGCTGCAAAAGCAATAAACAGCTGTGTTAGTATTGAACAAAAGAAATTAGTAAGTAACCACAACTGAAATCAAAACGTGCTTGGCTTTTCTTTAAATGAGAAATGCCATCTCCGTGTATTTTACGCAGGTGAAACATAACGACTAGAAGATAAATATTATGAAAAGAAGACATTCATTTGTGACAAGCACCTTGCTTACTTTTTTGTAGCCCCATAAGCTTATGCTGTATTTTAGTAGCTACACACAACTGGAATGTAGAAAATTAAACTAAAACTACTAAGTAAATGGAAATAGAATGAAAATATACATGTGGAAAAGGTGGAAGGTAAGTCAGTTTTGAAAAATTAAAAGACCTAATAAAGGTGGTTTTGGTGGATGTTGGGTGTCCATCCATCAAAACCACTAATTTTTGAGGCTTTATGGTTTAGTAACAGAAATTATTTTAGCAAAATAAGAAGGTAGCAGCTAGGATTAATTCAATTCAATTCAATTCAACACTGTTTACAGCATCTAAACGTAATAACATCTCTCGACCCTTTGGAAAAAAAACATGTGTACTGAGGCTTAAGTGCCTGCGTAATGAAAGCAGATAAATAGGGAACAATAGGTGGTTTTGGTGGATGTTCATTAGGCCATCCACCAGAACCACCAAAATCCGAATCGACTACAAATAACAAAAGCGCATCTCATTTTATAGTGCTTTAATACTTACTTACCACAATATCAGTACAATAAATGACATTTTTGGGCGACATTTGGGCAATTTATCCAAAGAAGCATAACGAAAACAAGAAATTACAGCTCGTACTGTTCCATCTTCAAATGTTTCTCGGCTTTTGCATTTCTATGGCATGTAAGTTGTCACTGAAGTGTCCATCATTCTATCTTAGTCCCTCTCGGTTAAGGTGGTTTTGGTGGATGGAATCTAATGCCGACCTATGAGGTAGGCACGCAAGGCGTCATTTGCACAGGGTACCAGGCTTCCACAAATCTCCTCAAGAGCAAAATATAAGGATTTGTACGGGATTTTATCATGAGTTTGATAAAATATCAAAATTCTACATAAACAGCCATTAAAGCGTACTTGCCTTACAAAATTATGTCTATGTGTTGTTTCTTGTCTATTTTACACTTACGCTCTTTGGGCAGCAACTTTCAACTTTCAACTTTATTGCTTCCATCACCTTTAAAGTGCCACTGGGGCGAAAATTCATAGGTTTATTTCGGCCAAATTCTGTCGCAGAATATCGCGTTGTGTCTATATTTCTCCAGAAAACTGAACAACAAACCTTCCATCCTAATATTTTTTAGCTCCAAAGTCGCGTAAAATGTGTCCGCCATTACTGAAAACGTGTTCCTTGGTGATTGCGCAATTTAATAGCTTGTGACGTCAGAGGCTCACCTCAGTCGCGTTTCCTTGTGTTTTGACTGAAGATGTCTACTGTCGACTGCGAAACCTCCGAAGAGTATTTCTACGATTTGGAACAGTCTTTAGCTTCCGAAGCATCTGAGGATTCGTTTCATTTGGCAAATGAAGAATTTTTCTTACAGTACGATGTAAGAACTGATGTGAGGTTTCAACTAATAATCTTGTCAATAAACTGTTTAAAGTTTTTTTTCTCGCCATATTATTTGAGTTATTTGGCGGAAGTTCAAAACATAAGTGAAATATGCTTATACAATGATTGTAGTTCAGGCCCCAGTTGTTCAAAAAGTGGATAACTCTTTTTCAACGGATAAGTCGCTGTCCGGCGGATAAAATTTATCGCTTGCTTCATCTCGGTTGTTCAGAGCTTGGATAGCGCTATCCAGCCAGCTGTTCAGCCGCGATCCAGCGGATAAAGTTGTCCATTCCAAGGTAGGTTGTGTAAATTTTATCCACTGAATTCCCTATTCGAAAACCCTATTCGAAGAATTGATCCTTTCAGCTGAGGAAATTTAGACAAAACACCTATAAAAACTTTAGACTTTGATGCTCGCGAATTCTCAACCATGGGTCGATGGTATTGTTGGTGTGGGAGAAAATAACAGAAGCTATACTTTGTCTGCCGTTGTTTATGATATGTGCATTATATATTTTAAAAAAGCATTGAGATTTTTGGCCATTCTTGGCATAGTCTGGGAAACTTTCTTGAAAAACCGTAATTGTTGTAGTCAGCTGTCATAGCTATCATAGTGCAGTGGTCACTTAACACATTGAAACACAAGTGTTTGGCGCTGCTAAATATTTTAAACAGTTTTTATAGAATTCTTTTTCCGAGCCGAAAGAAGTGAAATAAATCAAAACCTTTTTTCAAGAACTGGAGGCCTTGTGTGACGGGAATCTAAATATTTGCAGTCAAAATTAAAAGCCACAAGGAAAATTTTCCGCTGCTCAACAACAACAAGCGGAACGCCGAGAAAGCGAAGCTTTCGCTTGCCTTATTCGCTGCATAATAATAACAACTTGATATTTAATCATTTTTCCTAGTAGTCCATATATATGGGTGCGTTTCTTTGGGAAAATCCAAATCCGGATTCTTGTATCCAAAAACGGATTTTGCGTTTCTTTACCTAAATCCGAAAATGGATTAATCACGGATCAGTGATCTGAAGAATCCGCACTCCGAGTGGATACATCAGATCAAATCTAAATCCGGATTTTTAGGATTCATGATCCGTGCGTCTCTTTGGGGAACGGATCCGAAAATAGTACACCTGTCAAGCGGTCTTCCATGCAAATTTACTGGTCTCGCCATATTTTCTCTCCATCTTGCGTGACAAAACATTCGATCGTGAAAAAGAAAATTCAGGTGATTATTCCGTTCCGTATTTTTGAAAAGTTTTCTCCAAAAGTACAGACAGAAGCATTGACACGTCGGGATAACTTCATTTGTGTACCATTTCTGTAATTCAGGGACCAGATTTTGCTAACTGTGAACGCAAATAGCGAGTTCACTTGAACTACTGCAGATACTGTCCTTGTTTATAAATTATTTGTATTCCATTCTAGTTGAATTCTTGGGCAACACGAGAGAAATATCGTTCTGACATATATATTGCGTGCCTCCAGCCTGTCTTGTCATGACAAAATAATCCTTTTTCGGATTTTGCGTTTCTTTGGTGTCGAAGAATCCATATGATCTGGGATCACAAATCCGTTTTCGGATTTTCCCAAAGAAACGCAAGATTGCTATGACAGTTACAAGAAATAACATTGTTAAACCCTTAGGCAAATAGTGGCGTGTGATATTTTTTCCCAACTTCAATTTCCACGCACCGACGATCCGATCTATTAAAGCCTTTATCTCGAACAACAACAGCAACAACAACATTTTATTTGCATTCCCAATTACAAATGCCATTGCACATAGAAAAGAGAAAGAAAAAAAAGTTGCGAAATCGATTAATTTACAATTCCTGTATCTATTGATCCATTTCTTAATGCAAAAGCTTCGTAAATGATGTTCCCTAACTTTTTACAAGTGAAAACGTCAATGCTATTTAAGAGAAATACAATTTTAAGAATCGAAATCGGAATATTTACTAATAATATCGTCCATTAAAAATTTTCTAATTGCATCATATCTTTTGCAAGATAAGAGGAAGTGTACTTCGTTTTTAACTTCATTTGAACTGCAGCATTGACAAATTCTCAGATACTCAGGGAGTTTAGGGGTGGAATGTCTGCCATTTTCAATTCTTAGGTTGTAATTACCTAACCTAAGTTTTGCTACTGCCCGAACAATAATGTCAATCGACTTTTCACCGACAGGGAATAAAGAGAGAAAAGTTTCTCCACATTCAGGATGGTATGTTATAAAATAAATGTCCATGCTTCTAAGCGATTACTGCTCTGAAATTAACACACGCGGAATTAAAAAACGGAAAAGATAAGCAGTACAAACTATATCGGCTAATTAATCACGGCGGTCAGGACTGCATTCGCCGAAGATCTTCGCGCTAGCAGACGGCAGAACTAAAAGGGTTTTCCACGACGATAATAAATTTTAAAATACGTTAAAAGAAAATCAGTTTTGCACAATGGTGGATGTGTTGAAAAAGAAACAAACTATCACTTCAACTGCGTTATAAGATTAGCTACCTTTCTTCTTGTTCGCGCAGATAACGTTTTTTCCGGTTCTTTTTTCCATATAGTTGGAATGGGCAGTGGAATGATCGACCTCTGGGATCTTGCGACATGAACAGCCCTCTGAAAAACCTCGTCCGTGAAGTGATCAAAACGGCCTCTCAGGTTGAAATTCACACTGTGTGTGAGTACGAACATTGTCCTTTTTTCTATTGCGGGTCCGCTCGCAGGGCTTCGATGAAGCGAAATACCAGCTCGGTGGTTGGATTTATTATATTGCTGTAGCATTGTACAACACAAGTACTACCTGTCATTACTGCTGCAGCAAGGAAGATTTCAAAGTCGTGCAACAAACACTTGGCAAGAAATCTTTCCTCGAGGCTAGGTTCGAGGTGAGCCTCTGACGTCACTTCCGCTATGTTAGAAAATGTAAAAATATGGAATACCAAAATTCTGGTCCCAGTGGCACTTTAACTATTACAAATAATCTCAGTGACAAGCTTTTAAAATCAAAAGTGATGAGGATTCTATAGAAAGGCGGAAATGCTAGAAGTAGTAGACTCCCTCCAACGGCCATTACATAACTTTATGTTGAATGCTTGTTTTGCAAATCAATTGAATGATAACAATAATAATATTAAATACATTTTAGCGGGTTTGGTCTGCTGGTTTGTCTTCACCTAAAGTGTTGTTTAGAGCGCATAAAACATTCAAAGAGAACATGTTGTTTCCCAAGTTAAAGGGATACGAAATACCCAGACCCCCCCCCCCCCCCCCCATAATGAGGCCTCAATCATTACGGTAGAAAAAAAGAGGTTAGATTGCAAAAATAAAAATATATTTTCTGCCCAACAGTCCGCTAAAGAGACACTGTCAAGTGAATATTCAAAAGGGGACAAGTGACAATAGATCAGTTTTTATCGATTTAACACTCACTGCCGATGCTCTAGAATAGCTATTTTACCAAAATTGGACTAGTTTTAGGCTTCCACTGAATTGATGCAAATGTATCAAGTGGCTTTACGTAGTGATACTGTAGGTGCCAGAATTTTTCGTTTTTATTCGTTACTCTTTTGTTTCCTTTCCTGAATTAGCGTCTTTTGTTTTTAGGGTTTTTGTTATAATTGTTAGTTTTATTTTGCATATTGTATATATAGTCTCGCAGCTTAATTTTCGGCAGTGTGCTGGTTTGTTCAGTTCAAATCAGTTTGTTAATTCAAGTTGCCATTTTCGTTGTCGTAGCCGAAGGATTTGGTTTTCGTCTTTATCATCAATTTCGTCTTGTAAGTTTCGTCGTCTATTTCGGTTTTGTCATTTTCTGTGCCTTTCTTGTCAGTTGTTTGTAGTTAGTTTATGGTCATTTCCTATTGTAATTTTTGTTTCAGTTACCGTATCCTTCGAATCCTTCGTATCCCTTTTGGAAATAAATTGTGTTGAGTATTGGATGCGCGTTATCTGCGTTTGCGACGACAGATACTTAAAATAGAAAATAGTAAAAACAAAGGAAATTTAAAAAGCAGGGTCTTTCTTCAGGTACCGGAGCACATTGTCCTTCTTTTGTATGTGAGACATTGTAATTTGGTTCTATTTTGGAGTTGAATTGTTTTCTGTCTTTTGTTTCTTTTGTTTTGCGTCATTCGTTCTCCGGTACTCACAGAAGGAACCAAAAAGCAAGAGCAACAGCGAAAGAATTGCTCTTTCAGAATTGTTCATTTAACCGCACGTCGCATTTATTTTTATAACAGCGAACCGCTGTTAAAAGTGACCGATATGGCTGCCTGATTAGACGGACTGCATCGAGACTTCAGCTTCTGAATGATAAATATCAGACAAGATCGTCGCAGGTTCTCTTTTCCCTTCTCCTCTAATTTTCTTGTTCAAGGTTTGAAACGATTTTTGTGGCAATCCCGTGTGAATAATATCGTTTGTCTCTCGACTGTTCGGAGTGGGCAGGGAGACAGCAGAGAAGAAAAAGACACTAACCTTTCTGAATGTCTAAATGTGCAACGGTATATTGGGGAAAGAAGTTTTTTTAACCATGCATGGCAGCAAGGATTTTGTCATGCAATAATAATTAATAATAATTTGTTGATGTCTGAGTTATTTACGCATTAACGTAAATTAAACCGGCCCAAGCGACTCCTGGACGTAGTGGGACTGAAAACGTCCTTTAGTTCGGCAGAACGGCTAACCCTTCCACCACGCCCCGAGGTCAGAGCATGCCAATTTCCAGAACCACTGAAGCCAAAGCTGTTTTCTTCGTGGATGATGTTGCCGAAGCCTGGCATGCATTTAAACAAGACTTCGCATTAAAACAAGACCCTAGAATTCCTCAAGATTTTATATGACTGAATTCTTCAAGATTTTATACGACTGATTTCATAGACAAGCTGTCAATTGCTTCTTTGTGTGCTTTGTTATATTTCAGCCCACTTAAACTAAATTAGTCCAGTACGCAGTCTCAATCAAGGCATCAAAATTTCAAAAACGAAAGACACTAGTACTTACCAGTTTTTTCCTTAAATACTAACAGAAGCGGTGCTGGTGGAATGATAAATAAATTGAACTTTTGAGTGACAATTAAAAGAAAAGAAAGAAAATACAAACTTAAAAAAAAGAGCTTGAAAACATTGAGTACATTTTTTTTAAATGCATCTGATTTATCAGTATGAGGAAGTTAACGTCTAAGAGGAGATGTCAGACAGAAAGTAGCCTCAGAGAGATCTTTCCTCCACCAAAGCAACGAACAGATACTTTATTTTAAAGACTCAATATATATAGTTAGTGGCTCACGTATCAGTTTTCAAGCAACAAAAGACACTTTCCGCTTGTCATTTAAGCCAGCTGCATTCAAATCGTATGCTACTGAAACGAACTTTGCAGCATGGAAAGTTAAATACTTTCTTTCAATTAATAGCCGTTTCTGTAAAGTTTGATTTCGGGCACTCAACACGCACCGTTCAAACTTTTGAGATAGGATTTGAACAAGAAAAACAGGAACTAGAACAACTTTTCGATTTTTTTGTGCCCTGCCCTGTTGCTTTGTTTTCCTGTTCCTAGGCAAAAACATTTAAGCGGAAAGAGTTAATTTGTAACAAGAAGTTGCCATTTGTGGGAAGGCAACATTTTCCTTCCATTTCAGTGCTGGAGAAAATTGCTTGGTTTCTACTGCGTAATCCTGGCCAGATTCATCCGGTCGTTCTCACGAATTTAGACATGACCTGCAAGTAAAAATGGATAAGACCTTATCTTGGGTCTCCCTCATTGCTGATATTGGAGGGTGTTCTGAAACTGACAATCAATCTGAGTCGTCCGAAAAAGTTTCCATGGGTGTCGGCGCAGCCTATTTCCCTTTCGTAAACGGTCGTTGCCATTTTTGACGGTCGATGCCATCATTGGTAACCAAGCCTTTTGTCATGGTAGATGTAATATATGCTCTGGATTAAGTCACAATAAGGCAACAAATACATTTTTAAATAGTCTTAGAAGGAGCAAAGTTAAGGCCCAAGTTGAATTTACATTAAAAGTTCTGGAAAGGGGGTCACCTTTTATGGATGTATCATTTATGAAAGACAGTTAATTATAATACATATACTAATTTTTCGGAATTGTGGCGGATTGGCGTGGTAGTGTAGTGGTAAGGGAGAGAGATTAGCATACGAAAGAACCGGGTTCGAATCTGGGTTGTGAATGTCTTTCTTTTTAGTAGAAAAACTTTCAATAGTTGCTAAAAAGTTTTCCAAGTGTCTTAAAAATGGCAACGACCGTTTATGAAAGGGAAATTTGCGTCGGCGCTATGATCTCTCAAACGATACTTTGACTCGGATGTAGCTCTGTACAGTTTCAAGGCGCGGTAACATGGGTAAATGCCAATGTGAAAGACTTCCAACACTACAAAATAGCACTCATGTAGGGTCTAGAGTAGGCTCGATCTAAAACCGGACTCCCTCAAACGGCTGGAAATCGAACCTGGGTCTAGAGAGGCACAAAATTTTCTAACCTACAATTTTACCGTACGAATTCTTGAATTACACGAAGCCAAAGTAACAAGAAAGGTTTCGACCCTCACTAGAAAAATTACTTTGAGAAGTTCCTGTCTTGTCTGGGCGCACGCAGATTTGTACATGTTTTGCTTCTCACCAGAGCAGTGATTATAACGTGTTGGAATCCGTCAGTAGATTGACTCGAGCGTTCCTGTACAAAATAAGACTGGCACTTTCTCGATATATCAACAAACATTCTTTGTGTCATGCATTCTATGAATATTCCAGCAATATTTCAGCATTAACCCTCCCCGGCATCAGTTCTGTAAGGTTAGCTGGTATCCAGTTGTAACGCAAACTTAAACTGAAGGATCGGGAGTTGAAACAATAAGGACCAACGTTTCCTATCTATAATCCTGGCCATTAGACCTTGGGACACTTGATAATATTTCAATGTGAAGTAAGAAAATGTATAACCTCCACTGTAATTAAGAGTCTTTCACAAGTTTTATGACTATCTGAGGCCCCCTCCCCACCTTCACAACAATGTTAAAGATCAGTCATCAGTTTCAAAACCAGACTTCAACTTTGTACAGGGGGGAGGGAGGCGAGGCAAGAGTATTTTTCAAATGACGCTAACGGGACGCCATTTGAGGAAAGTGTCCCAAGACTAATAGCTAAAGTTGTAGCGAGGAACAAGCACGAAAGAAAAATCCTGGACTCGATCACGCTAGCACCACTGTCCAAAGCGTTACATGCAAACATAAGAAATATTAGTAAGTTTATTAAGTTTATTAAATCTTAAAATCAATAATTTTTAGTCTTATATCGTTAAAGCCCGATTGCATGACAAATAAGCACAAAGGTCCGATCGATGACAGGCAGGTTTTATTGGATATTGCGATTACTTTAGGACTTTGGAATGTGAGGTTAAGTGCATAGGTAATTTCCCAATTAAAAAAACCCCTCACCTCTGTCTCACAGTATAAATTTATAAGGCAAAATTTTGGTGGAGGTCGTACGTTAAAAAACTTTAGATCTTGATCGTTTGGGAGACGATTTCGTTGAAACTTAATAGAGGGATTGAGGAATCTTGGAAGTGCAACAAGATTGTTTTTCCTTTGATAAATTGCCTTTCTTTGCGATGCTTTGAGCTTCCAAAGTTAAGATTTGGTAAAACGTGACTCCGTGTCCAAGTTTTCTCCTCGTGGAGAAGACAACGCTTCTTGATTTTGCCACTAATTGATCAGTTAAAACCTCTATTGTGTCACAACAGAAGCCGATTTTGTGATTTCAAGTTCCACTGAAAGTTATAAGCCTTTTGTTTCACTAGCCGCATTACCAAGGATTCAAATGTTACACTGTAAGGTTTATTGCCACGTCTCATACAGTAGGTTATTCGAAAGCTGTCAATAGATTACAATTCGTTAGGGGAGTGAAGAAACATATAATAAATGAATAAAAGTTACAGCTTACCCATTGGTGTCTGTGGAACGGATCCGCGACTAGTGAAGATGATTAAGTTCGTTCTCTCTAATTATTGTTTATTACGTCGCATAATACGTATTTAAGAAAATGTCAGAAATTGCTTTCGTAGGCCGAAACACTCCCCTCTCTTCTAGAAAGTTGTGCAAGTTAGAAAGTTTAAATAGTAAAGTTACAAAATCGAGTTTAGTAAAGTTCATTTAGTCTTTCATTTCGTTTTCGTCCACTGGAACGATGACTATTATCCTCTAAACAGGACGTTCAACCGTTACATAGCCTCCTCCGCGGTATGTCTTTACATGTTCTCCTGGCTTAGTGTTCTTATAGACGATCTCCACTCTGCGTACTCTTCCATCTTTACTCGGTTTGGCTGTGATAACTTTGCCTAGTTTCCAATTTCCTCGAACAAGATGCGAGTCTTGTATCAAGACGACGTCTCCGACTTTAACATCACGGTGTGCGGTGTGCCACTTCGATTCAATAAGAAGACTAGGAAAATAATCGCGCGTCCATTTTCTCCAGAAGCTCTTCACTATATTCTGGACAAATTCAAATCTGTGACGAGGGTTTGTTGTTTCCCTAAAGGGTCCGCTTGGAACTCGTGAAGTAGATCTTCCAAGTAATAGATCGTTCGGACTTAAATATACGCCATCATCTGTATCAGTTGGGTGCTTACCAATTGGTCTTTCGTTTATCAAGTTACCAACTTCAAAGCAGGCTGTCTGTAATTCAGAGAATGTCATGATGTTATCTCCGATTGCGATGTTTAAGCCTCGTTTGACGGAACGTATTAATGCTTCGGATGTGCCATTGTACCAAGGGGTGTCGGCAGGTGAGAATTCCCATTGTAGGCCCTCTGTTACTCCGAATTCGAGTAATTCGTCCCAATTCCAGTTCTTCGTTATATCTTTGAGCTCTTTATCAGCAGCTACTAATTGTGGTCCGTTGTCAGAATACAACTTTGCTGGATACCCTCTCAATGATACAAATCTTCTGAGTACTAATAGAAATGTTTCCGTGCTGTAGTCCGGTGCTAGATCTAAGTGAACTGCTCGAGTGCACATGCAGTTGAATATCACTCCGTAACATTTCCCATAGGTTCTTCGCTTCACTTCATCTCTGATTTTGAAAGATCCAAAGAGATCTATACCTGTATAGTGCCAAGGTGGGGAGGGTTTCAATCTCTCCTCTGGTAGTTTTCCCATCTTTTGTTGGCAAAGCTGTTTATCTATCTTCTTGCAGATTACGCAGTTGTATTTGATGGACCTCACCATACGTTGGATATTTGTAATCCAAAATCGTGCTCTTATCTTGCTTACTGTAGATGATACCCCATGATGCCCTCTTTGGGGTATATATTCAGCATATAACCTTGCAAAGCGATGCTCGTATGGTAGCAAAATTAAGTCGTTCTTATTGTAGCTTATCTCGAGCCACTTTTCAACTCTGCCGCCTACAACTATTATGCCATCCTCTCGCGTCCGTGGACATAGTCTTTTGAATCTTCCTTTTTCCATGTCCGCTGTTAACAATTTTTGACATCGAAGTATCCAGAATCTTTCTGCTCTGTCTATATCTTCTGGCGTTAATGGACTAGTTACGTTCTTTAAGGAAGGTCGAGGTTTTCGTTTGTACAAGGACAATACCCTTGCAGTCACTCTGATTAGCTTAGTGTAGTTGGAACATCTGTTTATGTCAATTCTTGCTTCTAAGCTATCTTCAGATTTAGCTTCAGCTAACATAACTGTTTTTATTTGTTCTGGTAACTCTTTCTGATAATTTGGCTTGCATATCGGCCACTCATGTTCAGGAAATCTAAGGAATTCTGGACCGGTTTGCCAGATGCTATTCAATCCAATCTCTGCCGGTTTCCTTCCTCGTGTAATCCAATCCGCTATGTTATTCTTACTCTCTACCCAATACCAATCATCTTTCTTGGTTCCCTGTTGGATCTCGCCAATACGTGTGGCGGCGAAAGTATTAAAGCCATATGATTCCTTTTGAACCATTCCGTACACTATTTGTGAGTCAACGATGTGGTAGAATTTAGTAAATTTGTACCTCGATTCCTTTTCTATAAATGTCTTGAGTCTTTTATTCAGAACTGCTCCACATAATTCGACTCGGTCAATAGACATTTTCTTCACAGGGGAAAGTCGATTTTTCGATATGATCAATCTGCTCTCATAGCTGTTGTCTGTGGTGTTCGACCTGGCGTAAGCGCATGCGCCGTAAGCTACTTCTGATCCGTCACTAAATATCACTAAAATTGGATCCCCTCTTGCATTTGCGGGTTTGATACATCTCTCAAAGACTTCTTGTTCCATGTTTGGAAGATCATCAAAGAAGTTCATCTAAGAAGTTCATCTGTAGTCTTATCTCAAGTCAATCGCATTTATGATCCGATGGGACTCGCCACTCCATTTACAATCAGGGCTAAAGGCTTGATGAGAAGTTTGTGGATAAGCGAAAACAAATCTGACTGGGATGATCCAATTCCTGATATGCTTAAGAAAGAAGTTCATCCATTCTTTCTTAAGCATATCAGGAATTGGATCATCCCAGTCAGATTTGTTTTCGCTTATCCACAAACTTCTCATCAAGCCTTTAGCCCTGATTGTAAATGGAGTGGCGAGTCCATGGAGTATTCCATCGATCTTGATTTTGCGGATGTTAGATGTTATTTGGTCGATTCCATAAACTTCAATGAGGGTCTGATGTCCTTGCAAATCAATAAGTGGTAATGTGTACTTCTTCGTCGTGATATCCTTTTTCTCTGCTCCAACCTTTACAAGTGACAGCTGAACTGTTGTACCATGCAATTTTTGCGCTTTGGCTGTCTTGTTCGTAATAAAACTAAGCGAAGATGCATTATCCCACATAACATTGAGCCAATTTACGTGCGTTTTTATGCGTTGTATCTGTAAGAGGCATGTGGTCTTACTACTGATTCTCGAACACGTGTTTGTGGTGCCAGAGACTTCTTCTTCTTGATCATCCTCGCCGGTTGGGGTGTTCCTTTTATTCTCGTGAAGAGTTCGGTGATGGAATACCTTGCAATTATCAATTCCACATTCTTTCTTCTTTTTGCACTGAACCCAGCGATGGCCTGGTTTCAGGCACGAAAAGCATGCAAGCTTATCCTTTACAACATCCTTTCTCTGTTGAACAGGTTTAGCTAGATAATTTCTACACTCGTAAGTGGAATGCTTCGCGTTACCATGCACAAGGCAATGTTTTGCCGTTGGCGATGGTCTCCCATCTGATAAATGGGTTGCGCCTCGCACTTGAGGTGTGCCTGCTGATCTTAAGTCAGATGCGTCATATTCTATGGCACGTTTTTGATCCAATAGAAAATCGAGGAGACTCGGAAATTTGTCAGTTTTGTCGACTGTACTTTTGCGTGAGCTAACAAGCCTAGCCCATTCCTTTCTGTGCTCAGGAGGAAGTTTGCTTTCAATAGTGCTAACTGAGCTTGTGGTTGTAATTTCCTTTTCAATACCGAGTCTTTTCAAGTCACGATAACTATCCTCTATCATATCTACGAATTCCACAAATTTCTTGCTTTCTCCCTCTCGGATGACTTTAAATCGCTTGATATCATTAATGATCACATCCGTGACCTTTCCTGGGTCTCCGAACTTTTCATCTAAACGGGCCCACATTTCTTCGATATCATCATCAACTGATTTAACCTGTGCTAGAGCTTCTTTGTCAAGACAAGTACGTAACGTGTACGGGGCTGTGAGCTTAGTAAGACCTGGCATTACTTGCGTTTGAAAATCTCGCTTAAACTGAGGGTACTCTCTTATATCGCCTTCAAAGTGCGGTCTTTTGATCTTCTCTAAATGTACATTATTGGCGGTTCCCGGTGAATTACTGTTGCATAGGGTTGTTTCGCTGAGTTTGCTTTCTTCCTTTTCACTGATTCGGGTTTCAAATATTTCAAATATTTGACTGTACAGAACCTGGACATTTGAAATCCATAGCAGTTCTTGTTCCATCATTTCCTTGCCTATTAACTCTAGATATTGTTCATTCCTTAACTTGCATTCAATAAATGCTTCTTCGAGTTGTGCGAGTACTTTCTTCATGAGAGAAGTTGCAGCATTCTCAGTTTCTAGAATGTGCGTCGCATTGCTAAATATAGCATCAAAAAGAGTGCGCGCGCCGGATCTCTTTATTAGAATGTTTTCTTTCAATTTTTCATTTTGCTCTCTTTGTTGATTTTCTATTTCCTCGCGCTCACGTGTAGCGCGCGCGTTAGATTCCTCAAATTGTATATTATCCATGTATTCATTTTTCAGATTTGTTGCACCTCTGTATAATGTTTGCAGCTCACTCATCCAATTTTCAGCTGCATCGAATTCTTCGTCGTTTAGAAACGATGTGAATTGCTCATGTTTACCTTCAAGGTCTTTCATAGCGTCTTCCAATTGATCATAGGCTTTCTCTATAGTTGCGATACTGTTTCTGTCTCGAACAGAGTTTAAGAAATCGCTTCTTTTTCTTGTGAATTTCCCTTTAGCTGAGCGTCTCGCTATCTTTGCTGCTTCTGCCATCTTGTTGCTGTCAGTGTTGCCGTCCCCAATGTGACTCGGTTTTCAACTTGACTTTTGATTGGCTTTCGAATGTTTCACTAGCCGCATTACCAAGGATTCAAATGTTACACTGTAAGGTTTATTGCCACGTCTCATACAGTAGGTTATTCGAAAGCTGTCAATAGATTACAATTCGTTAGGGGAGTGAAGAAACATATAATAAATGAATAAAAGTTACAGCTTACCCATTGGTGTCTGTGGAACGGATCCGCGACTAGTGAAGATGATTAAGTTCGTTCTCTCTAATTATCGTTTATTACGTCGCATAATACGTATTTAAGAAAATGTCAGAAATTGCTTTCGTAGGCCGAAACACCTTTAAATTAGTAAAATCGTCCTTGTTTAAATTTGAAGACTTAAAACTTCTGTTAAAAAGCCTGTTTTAAAAAAGTGCTTCTGTTGTGACAACCTACAACACACCTATTTTACCTGTCTGCTGTGTCAGTTCAGGAAATTTTATATCCGCGCTGTATTCTTGGACACAAAATTGGTGGTTTTAGGGCTTCCGAAGGCTTATCGAAGAAACACCAGTGTTTAAGCCAAGAATATTTTATTATGCAAATTATGGATACAAACATTAAGAAGCTATTGTTAACACTCCAGAAACAAACAATTTATAGGTTGCACACAGTCGTGTGTTTTCCGTCGAAAATAAACGAAAGAAAAAAGCATTGGTGCTGAACCAATTAATATTTATACCACGCACAAAATAGAAAGAGAATTTTACTATCGAAATTTTCAAAGTGGATTTTTCCGCGTAAACGTAGAATTAAACACTAATTAAAACCAAAAAGAACGACGAAATCGAAGTCTTTTATTATTTTCCAGGCTGTGGAGCAGTGTATATATACACAGAAAAAACTTCACGGAGTTCCACTTACGAAAGACCCAGATGTTGATAAATATTGGACACAAAATTGGTGATGTTGATAAATATTCGAGATAGAGATAGAAACAGTATTTTATTTGCGTTTTGTTTTGCTGGAAAAATTCTAAAAAGTTGCAATTAACGTTTCAACAAACAGATAAAGAATAAAAAGAACGGTACAGATACAACAAGCGAGCGCTCAACGCATTTATTATTATTGTTATTATTAAAATTTTTATTTAACAACACTTAAAATGCACAACATTTCCTGCCACACGATTAAACGCACGAGCAATCATTGATGCATAAGCCAAAGATTTTATACTGCAGAGCTTACTCATGAATATTTCGCGCAATGTCGCTATCATTCGTCGCACTTCTTGCATACGCTTTAAATAAATAAATGCTGATGATCTAGTCTCTCACCCGCGGCCTTAACTTACTAAAATTGATTCTGTTTATTGGCGACGGGGCAAGTGAAAATTACTACAACTGTGTCATTGTTTTATGGTATGATTACCTAGTAGACCTTTGGACGTGTGTAATTTAAAGTTAAGTCGAGTATAAGGAGTCCAAAATCGATTTTGAAGGAGTGTCCAAATTAGGGAATTGGGGGTGTGTGTGTGTGGGTGGGTAAAACCTCTAGGACACCGGCGGCAAAGTGTCGGACGAGAGGTCCGGGGATAATATGATAGGCCCCCACCCGTACCCACTAGATTGGTGTAAACGCCGATAACGATTAGTCGCACGCAAGCCCTGTTCGAATGAACTACTTATTTCAATCCTAGTGAGTACTGTTCGTGAAACTCAGGCTGCAGCAACTATGCAAGTGACACAAGTCGTTGGAACACCCTTCCTTCCTGAGCCTATTCAATGTTGCAGCTGATGTTGCATAGAGTTGTGAGAGATTGTCTTTATCCATTTCGTTGAAACTATCGCCTAGTGGGTGGGGGAGGGAGCCAACAAAGAGTTTAAATGAAAACCTTAAGGACGGTGCCTCCTCTTTTTTTTACTCCGCATTCGTTAAGCTTAACTCTTAAAGAAAACGCCACTTCTATGTATTTTAAAGCTTTTTTTAGAACTATGGTTGCCTAATTATCTCTGAAAAATACGTGGCTACCCTCCAGGCTACCCTTGATTTAGCTTTTGGATTCTAACAGCCCTTGCTAAGATCTGCTTTTCGCACGTAGCCAAAAACTGTGCAAAAATACCTCTGTATTAGGAGGCACCGCCTTTTAACCAATCAAGGGCCAAATTGGACTGTCCCTGCAAAAAGTCCCCCGTGTGTATGCTCTAAGGAGACTTTTTACGCTGCAGGGGACGTGTCCCCGAGACAAACAATCGATTTCTATGTGCCGGCTTCTCCTTTGATAAACTCCAAAAGGTTGGTATTCTTAAGTGTTTTCCCACGACAAACCGCTGCAGACGTCAAGTTATTGCTTAAACCCAAGCTTGTTGGAACTTCTTTTTATTCCCTTCTTTCTCAACTGAAACGTAAAGAACCGTCCCACGGACGAGATTTCGTGGTTTTTGGACCCAGCGTAGGAACCCCAGGCTTAAGAGCAGACCACTTTAGTGGCAAAATGGAAGGATCTTTTGTGGAACTTGATCGCTAGTTTAGACAGGAAACTAAAAATGACAATAAATAGACAATTAAGTTTTTACATACTAGATCAAATATTGTCTTTGTGTTGTTGTCGCAAAAGGTGAATTGAACGTTCCAACACAGAATTGCTTTTTCAGACCATAGTTACTCGAGGGACTGGTTATGAAACCTTGCAAGTTTCAAAGGCCATAGCAAAGGTGTTGCAATTTATGTTGAAAGTTCTACGACCGTGCACAATCTTTTCTTTTACGTCCGCACACTATGGCTGAATAACTTAACAGTAACATTTTGATTGGTGCGTTGCTCATGCAAAATTCAAACCTATTGTTGTTTGTGCACGGTCAAGGCCAAAAACGGTAACAAAAACATAAAACAAAGGACTTTGCTGAGCTTCATAACCAGATTCTTTTATTAACTATGTTCAGACACGTCAGCAAAACCCCGGGGGTGTACTTCCTAGTAATAGGCTAATGGGGATGTGCCGCTGGATGGGGTCGCATTTTCACGACTGGATTGACTATAATGGGGTTGCATTTTCATTAGGAGCTGACAGAGTTACAAGAATGGGGTCGCACATTTGCGGGATTTCAGGGGTAAGTAAATTCCAGCAAGTAGGGATTTGGGGTATGTTTGCCCAAAAGTGACTAACATGGGGTCTATAATTGGCTACAGAATAGACTATAATGGGGTAGGGGTTCGGAGAGGCCAGCGGTACATACCCAGCAAAAATTGACCCAACTCCCCCCCCCCCCTCCCGGGATTGCACAATACAAGATTTTTATGTAATTCAAACCGGAAATCGATTGTTGTCATCGACTGTGTTTGCTTCAAAATCACGATGTGCTCGTGACAAAAACCTATCCTAACGTTATTTCTTTTAAATTTCACCGCAACATATTGACTACTACTTAGCGTGAAATTGTTGATAAACGACACAAGTTTTCACTAGACATCCTAGTTATCTGATACATAAGCTCCTAAAAATAACAAAATTGACTTCAACATAGCCCTATATAGCTATGATATAGCGAAATTCCTCTCTTGGGAATACCGAAGATCTCGCGAACATCAGCGAATCTATACGAGCTCACGAAAATAACCACAGGAATGTGTTCAGGAATGCACTAAACTCCACTACAATATCTTGTAGTTGCTATCGCAGCCACGAGATAAAAACACAAGTATCACCTGCTTTCACCCATCAAAAACTTTGGGAACACAAGAACTTTGTTGAAAATCAACAGTTGGACTTGTAGTGAATAATGACTAGGGCTATTTTTTTCAGCAATTTGCTCACTGTTGTTGCGCATTCACACACAACAGCAACTTAGTGAATTGACTTCCCAATACCAGTTTCCAAACTTTAGTTTTACGTGTAACGCGCCTTTTAATCTGTCCCTAAGTTTCGGGCAGGCTTGACCCACTGAAAATATATTTAGTAGAACAAAGAAAAACAAGCAATTAGGAAAATGCAACCAGTAACATCCAAATTTTATTATCTATACTTTACATCTCACTATACATTAAAAAATGGAGATGTATATGTACAGTAATAAGAGTAAAATAGAAATATGCATAACAGTTTTTGTCTAAACCTATAATTAAAAAGAATAAATTGAAAAAAAAACCTATGAAAAAGCTCACTGCAGTTATAAAAGGTTATTTTAATAACCGTTTTCTGTAAATTTACACTTATTCTGTCAACATATTTACAGTATTTTTTTGGTTTAAAGTAATCTAATTTTACTGTGAAACCAAATCTGTTTAGTTTCTATAATTTTATGTCCTATAAAGACTAGCTCTATAAATACTTCTAAAAATACGAAAACGGTTACGTTTGGAACTATGAAAAAATAAATGAACATTCAGTCATTTTGGTAATTTTGATGAATTGATGAAATTGTTCAAAACCGTAAGAAATTACTGCTACCTTAATTAGCGACAACTTAAAAAGTTGTTGCTGAGACACGGTAACTTGATCGCACACTAAAACATAGGCCCGCAAAGCGTGCAGAACCGACGAAGTGTTGGTTCGTCTCGAAAAGAAAGCACGCGAGGCGTACGTGACTGCAGGTTCAATAACATTCAAGCATCTGTAACAGCAAGTTGCAGCAAAAGTGCGCAACTGTAACTAACGCTGAAATTGGACCAACTCAAAAGGCGACCAATACCCTGGAAAGGAGGTCAACTGAATTATTCACTCTCTCCTCACCAAACATAACCCCACAGACTACGCCGATGACCTCATGCATTCTTCACTCAAGATCATTTTTCGCTGTCTTTTGGTCGGTCTTCCTTAAAACCCTGAACAAAAAAGCCATCACAATTCTCAAAACAGACGCATTTCAAAAAATGGGCCGTAAATGTCCCAATATAAAAGTAACCACATCTTTACGATTGATCAGCATGGGCACCGTAACAGCCCAAAAGAATTGAACTTTTCCCCACGCCTGGGAACCGCACTTTGTGCAGTTTCCTTTAAAGTGCTACTATGATCAAAAAATCACTTTTATTTTTTCTTCGGATTTCGAAACTATGTTTATTAAACACTCCCCAAGCGAAATTATAAGCCTTAATTTTGAGAAGAAGACCGTTAATTTAAACTGCAATTTTCCGTTTTAATGGTCCGCCATTATTACACCAGAAAGGATACAATGACGTCATACGCGCAAGAGATGTAGAATGCAGTGTGTGTGAAAGTGCCTTATTTAGTATGCAGCACGGGAGTTTTGAGCTTTCACACTCTCAAACTCGTGTTTTGCATAATTTGTAAGCCGCGTTCACACACTACATTCTACAGCTCTTGCGTGTATGACGTCATTGTATCCTTTCTGGTGTAATAATGGCGGACCATTAAACCAGAAAATTGCAGTTTAAATTAACGGTCTTCTTCTCAAAATTAACGCTTATAATTTCGCTTGAGGAGTGTTTAACAAACATAGTTTCGAAATCCAAAGAAAAAATAAAAGTGATTTTTTGATCATAGTAGCACTTTAATCACGTCAAGGGCTCCTTAAACCAAATTGTGAATGCAACTACCAAATAAGTCATTGCTATGCTCTATCGTACAGGTTACAAGAAAGCGCATTATAGGCATTTACCAGTCGTTTTGACCCACTCCACCCTCAATAAATGTTTTTACTTGACTCAACGTGACGTGCTAATTGGCGTAACAGAAATTATGGCAGTATTTTGCCCCTTGCATTACCGAATGACATCTTCCCGATTGATCAGTATGGGCACCGTAACAGCCCTAGACTGCGAGTAGTCTCTAATTTTGGCGATGGCGATTGTGGGGCGGGCGAAATACACACACGCGCGCGCGCGAAATTTCGAGGCGACGCGACGCGAAGGGAGCGCCGAAAATCGGCGCTCCCTTCGCGTCGCGTCGCCTCGAAATTTCGCGCGCGCGCGCGTGTCTATTTCGCCCGCCCCACAATCGCCATCGCCAAAATTAGAGACTAATGGCAGTCTATAACAGCCCAAAAGAATTGAACTTTTCCCCATACCTGGGAACCAGGTATGTGCACAGTTTCCTTTAATCATGTCAAGGGCTCCTTAAGCCAAATTGTGAATGCAAATACGAAATAAATCATTGCTATGCTCTATCGTACAGGTTACAAGAAAGCGCATTATAGGCATTTACCAGTCGTTTTTACCCACCCCACCCTCAACAAATGTTTTTACTTGGTTCAACGTGCTAACTGGTGTAACGAAAATTGACAGTATTTTGCCCTTTGCGTTACCGAATGACGTTATGTTTAAAATCTGATGGCTCAGCTCATCTGTCTTATCGCTTTGAATATTTTGCTGAATTAAAATTAAAGTTTAAAGATAAATTTGTCCACAACTGAACATGTCGTTACCAAGAGTTGTGAGCGATGTATTTATATACTGTTGTGAATATGGCACTATAAAAACAGATTATCGATTAAGACAACACACCGTCAGAATCAGGAGAAATCAGTAAAAAAGCGAAGTCGTCGCTTTATCTCAAACACGTTAAAGCATGTCTTATGACGTAATCGTTAAATCCGGTTTGCTCTTCCGCAGTCAGCAAGTCAGTGTCTCGAACTCTAAAATCGAACAAAGCGGTTCAAAATCAAAAGTAAAGCAGAAAAATTAAAAAGACTAACTGGTATATCCTTCTGTGCCGCTTATAGTATACTATCCAAGAAGATCCAGCCTCGTGTCGTAATTCATTTCCCACCTGACAATAACCTTTCTTAACGTTGGCAGCTAGACATTTTCAAGTAATAAACATAACCACAACAACATACACCAGAATTTTCCTTTCACAACCTTTACTGAGAACGATTCTATCCTTACGATGTCTCAGCAACACTTTGGTCCCACCAGCATCAACAGTGCCACTGGACTTCACCTCCTGTTATTATCAGTCCTTCTTGCTTTCTTTCACTAGTATTGCACAGATATTTCAGTCCGGTCAAAACCAACACTGCTCGGCGGAAGTGTCCTTCTATACCTACGATACTTTTTATGTGGACCCTTGTCCTATCGTGCGTGCGTGTGTGTACTAATCGATGGGCTTAACTGCAGAATACGTCATCCCATCCTGTGGGCCATAGCGAAATACACACCTTGTGAGCCTTACACGACGTATTTTGACCGACCAAACCAGTCGACCCTCTTGACACGACTGCTCTAACTCGACTTCGTCGGTTAAAAAAGGAAAATTATATGCATACTTTTTTCTTGTAAATAATGCACAAATTTAAAATCGAATAGAGACTAAAACGTATAATTAAAATACAATATGTAATCTTACAGGTAAAGATTTTTTCTTATATACTACATAGAGAAGCTTACCGTGGCCGATAAGAACAAAACACAAACACAATTCCCACAACACAAACACAAAACGTGAAACAAAAACGCAATTCCCACAACACAAACACAAAACTAAAAACACAAACACAATTCCAACAACATAAGCACAAAACGTGAACCAAAAACGCAATTTGCACAACACAAACACAAAACTAGAAACACAAACACAATTCCTACAACACAAACACAAAACTAGAAACCCAAACACAAAAGCTACAACACAAACACAAAACTTGAAACACAAACAAAAAACCTACAACATAAACACAAAACTTGAAACACAATTACAAAACCTACAACACAAACAAAACCTACAACACAAACACAAAACTTGAAACACAATCACAAAACACAAAACACAAACACAAAACACCGTAACGCAACACCACACCGGCACATAAACGCGCAGCCTGAGGGAACAAAAGGACATTATTCGGCATTCGTCGCGTGACCAAGTAAGCCTTTCGTGATCGCCTTAATAAAATGTCATTTTGTAGCTGTTTTCATATTTTCACAAGTGTTGCTCTGCGGATGCATTACCTACATCACCCTTTCTATGTCATTTTGCATCGCTTGATAATGATAAGAAATCATACAACATAGTAACAAAACCCACAACAGCAAAATGAAGCTTGAAACTTGAAAAATTATTGCAATTGTCGTACAAGAAACACGCAAAATTTAGAACAGTAAGTCAAACCATTGCGTGCAATTTGAGTCTCCACCCTTGATTAATCGTGGCACTTCTAGATTATATCTCGTATGAACGCATGACTTGGGAGTACGAATTTATTTCTGTCACGTTATTTGCACAGAAACACTGAGATAGTGTAATCATTTCACATAATGGAGAAACCTGTTGTTTATGTGAAATTAGAACTTAGAGGCTTTACTTTTGTTGACGAATCTCAAGAAACCGCTGTTTACGAGCACTTGACTGGTGGTCCAGCCTTGGCAACACCGGTACTACAAGATGTGGCGGACTTCGACAGTAAAATGAGAATAGAAAAGGTTGAGTGTAAAATTCCTTTGAGCCTGTGTCATTATGAAGTTGAGGGCCTCAGTGATAGGCAGAAAAAAAAGTAAAACAATTCAGCCAAATTCCATTTTCTCTAGTCTGATGCAACATATCTCAGTCTCAAAGAAGTAAACGCTTTTCTGAATTGCTTTCAGGAACATTGAATTGAATTTCTTTTATTTCTTTATTTTTTATTTTTTTTGACGGTTTTATTTTCAATGTTGTTACAAATATCGTGTAATACCTATACTACTATTACATTTTCAATATTACATCAATACCAGCACTAATACAAATTACAGTCCTATATGTATTACAAGTTTATCATAATTAATAATTTTTACAAGTACATTACAGATTCTGATTGCAAACAACTAATGAATTAACAAAAAAAAGAAAACCATCACACGAAAACACACACAAACACAATAGGCACATAGATATATGTTTATCTATCTATATAAAGAGAACAAGGCTAAACGATACCAATATCTATAAAAGTTTAGCAATAATTCCTTCCCATCTTTTCCTGAAACTTGCAAACGTCCCATTTTTGTTTGCTATATATTTCTCGGTTTCAAACTTATTTTTAACTTTTTCAGAAAAATCTTGAAATCAGGATATATGCCAGCTTTTCTACATTCCCAAATACACAGTTTTCCAAGAATTATAAAATAGTTTATAATATCGGTACTATTTATAGTATCTTTTAAAGTCATAGTAATGTCTTCCTTAATATTCTTTTAGCTTAGGAACTCCTCATGTGTAAGCCAGTGTCTTTACTGACCTAGCCTGCAGCCAGCCGATGAAATGGATACTAAGCATATTAATTTTTGTTTTATGATAGATATCGTCAGCAATGAACAAAGACCAATTGGATAAAGCTGTCTCGGAGGAATCATTGTTTCTGCTGGAATGTGGCATTACCAGAGTCACATGGGAGTTCAAAGAAAAGAGAAATCTTGAGTTACTTTTGTGTAAAAGTAACGTAATATATAGGCCAAAGGCAGCTGTCGATCAGTTTATTGAAGGTCTGGAATTAGTAGGCCTGATGCGGTATATAAGGGAACATCCCTCTGATTTAAAATCTTTGTTTTGTTTTCAACCGCGCCCATTAACTGTACAGTCTTTCAGGCAATTGTTGAAGATAAACTTTACAGAGCCCGGCAGTAACGAAAACAACATTGCGCGGGAGGGAGAGGAAGCCACAATTTTGTGGTGGAAAGAGTTTCTGGACAAGCTGGAGGCAGCTGATCCAGAGGGTCTTTTACCCCAGCTACTCATCTTTATTTCTGGGGCAGACAATATTCCACTGTTAGGGTTTGATAGGGCGATTGAAATCGATTTTTTCAATTACAAAACCGGTGTAAGGAGATTTCCTACTTCTTCTACTTGCGGATTGGGGATAACACTACCGAGAGGCATGCCTTCCTATGAGGAATTCGAGGACTTAATTGTCCAGGCTTTAAAAGAGGGTTCTCATGACTTTGGACAACTGTAGCTCCTAGTTTCATATCTAAATTAAAGTATTAATAGCCTTAGTTAAGGGGAGGCTGCCCCTGGTCAGCCGACTGCTTTCTAGCACATGCGCAGTTCACGTATCGTCAGTTTAAGGGTGGGCCGATACCAGGTTTTCAAAACGATACGATATCGATACGATACTGGCCTTTTTACGATATCGATGTCGATATTAATAATGTGGCGCTAGTGTCTTAGACGGTCTCGTGAATTCAGTTATTCGTTTTGGCCAAAGACAGAACCGTCTGATACTTTAAACGTCGATCACTATTCATTTTTTTTCTGAGTTGGGTTGCATCAACCACGTGTAGACAACCGGTTAAAGAAACCAAGGAATTCACTTGATGGACAAAAAAAAAAACTACTCGGGCCTTGTTCAATATAGTCAAATAATAAACACCAGGTGATAATCCGAAGACTGATGGTGTCAGAATGTCGCTGAAGCGAGTATTTGGTATCGGGTATCAGCCTATCCTTACTTGTCACGCGAATTAGGCCCCTTAGTTTCTTGCCTTCCTTTTCTAGCCTTTTTAGTAGGTAGTATCTTAACTTTTGACAAAGTTCCCTTTCCAAGGCTTTTTTTGATATTGATTGTTATACGAAAAGGTGTTTTTTAAGTAGTCTTTTTGTCATTCTGGGCTTATAGGTATATCATATCTGTTTATTTTGCTGTTTTAGAATCCAAATAAACAAGACAAAGGGAATTGCTATCAATTTAATACGCGTGTACTTGTATAGAATTTGACAACTTTTTGCATATTCGGTTTTTATTTCCGAACAAGAGATTACATTGCGCTTAAAATTGAGAAAATATTTGGTTAGCAGACATTGTAATGCTTTCTTATGGATGCATTAAATATATAATCATACGAAGTTGTGCTTTTCAAGTGTTTGTCTTTACTAATTTTTCTTGCCTTCTTTGCTCATGCTGCAACTCTAGCGAGGTCGAAGTATAACTTCAAGGCTTCTTGCCAAGTGTTTGGGGTGGAATATCCTTGGTTATTCATTACGTATGCGGCGTATGCATCAAAGTCAGCGTTGCCACTTAACGTTTCTGGTCTTCTGCACTGTGTTTTGCCCCATAACACTATCGCGGGAGCTAAAGTCCGTAACATGTCTGTACCACCTATTTGATAGAAACATTTGATTGCGTTAGCAACAAAATTCTCTAATAATGAAAATCCCTAGACTTTATAAGGCCGAGACTATATAGATACACCCTGGGTGTCGTTAACCACACCCCACCCCACCTCTCTTCCCTGCCCAGCAGTACCACCCAATTCGCGGTCATTCGCCCATCCAAACAAGCTGGACTAAAATTTAAACAAGAAAAAAGTAAATAAACAGGTTAAAAAAAATAAAAAATACCTGAATTTTCAGGAACGAAAAACAATTCATCTGGTATACCATTTGGGCACTCAGCCATGTTACTGGCCCTGATCGGATGTTCATTCCAAGAACTTGCTACAAAGTCCAACTCCTTCTGTAAGACCTCCATGAAGCAGTACCGGAGGCAATAGACTTGCGTGATGTTTCCGTTGCAAAACGCACCAGACGCAGTTAAATCTTTAAATAATTACAACCACCACTCGCTTCGCGACCTTCTAAAGTTGGACCACCAAGCCTCTATCCTTTGATTAGAAGTCGATGTGACGTATCTGTGCCCGTATGTTTGATGGTTATTGCCAGTATTACCATGAAAAACGTGTTGTAGTGCAGCTACAACAACATTTTCTGTACCACAGTCGGTCCAAACAGTTTGCGGACAACCCTCAAGTTGTTCTACACTGTTCATATAATAGCTAGCAATGAGACGTGAATCATGGTTACTGTGACAGACTTGCAAAAAAATTATTCTGCGAGAGTAACCGTCAATGCAACCACTTATTCCAAAACCAAACGGAGTCAGTTTGTAGTAACCATCAATATGCCAAGTGGCGTTAGGACCTGGGCACCTGTAAATGCGTCTTTGAAGTCGTCTTGCTCTTCTTTGCTGAACTCCAACAGGATCAATTTCCTTAAGGAGCCTCATAACAGTGTCACGAGATACACTTAAGTTGTGTCCCGTCCTAAGACATCTTGTCATAGCGCGATATCCCATCAAACATCCGGGGCCATTAAGTTCATAACGCACAGCTCGCATTATTACGTTGGCCGTCGACTGACTTCTTCTCCTTCGAAGATTGTATTTATTGTTGATAAGATATTTCAGCTGTCTAAGACTTATTCGAATTCCGTGGTACGTTGCAAGAAAAATAACAATGCTGGTATACTTGTAGCCCACACTCCAGTACGAGCGAATGCAATCTTCAAGCGATGCAAAATGACATAGAAAGGGCGATGTAGGTAGTGCATCCGCAGAGCAACACTTGTGAAATATGAAAACAGCTACGAAATATCTCATCAAATTCGCCATTTTGATCTGTTAGGTAAAAGGCAAATATAAGGCGATCACGAAAGGCTTACTTGGTCACGCGACGAATGCCGAATAATGTCCTTTTGTTCCCTCAGGCTGCGCGTTTATGTGCCGGTGTGGTGTTGCGTTACGGTGTTTTGTGTTTGTGTTTTGTGATTGTGTTTCAAGTTTTGTGTTTGTGTTGTAGGTTTTGTTTGTGTTGTAGGTTTTGTAATTGTGTTTCAAGTTTTGTGTTCATGTTGTAGGTTTTGTGTTTTTGTTTCGAGTTTTGTGTTTGTGTTTCACGTTTTGTGTTTGTGTTGTGGGAATTGCGTTTTTGTTTCACGTTTTGTGTTTGTGTTGTGGGAATTGCGTTTTTGTTTCACGTTTTGTGTTTGTGTTGTGGGAATTACGTTTTTGTTTCACGTTTTGTGTTTGTGTTTCTAGTTTTGTGTTTGTGTTGTGGGAATTGCGTTTTTGTTTCACGTTTTGTGTTTGTGTTGTGGGAATTGCGTTTGTGTTTTGTTCTTATCGGCCACCGTAGAAGCTATTTACATTTTTCGTTCTTTTTGTTGTTCTTGTAACTGCTGTTTGCTTGTTTGCTTTTTGCCAAATTTATTCAGGATCAAATAAAAAAAAATTTAAAATTTGACTTTTTCCTGCTGTCCCTTGTTTGGGGACCGTTGAGCGAAAAGAACAGGTAACTGCAAGCAAAAATGACTGCCTTATCGTAGCAGGCTCTAAAAAGTCCTAAAAAATCCCTAAAAACTGAGACTGGCACAAGCTACGCACGCACAATATTGATTTTTAAAATTCAGATGGTCATCCTCATACATTTTACCAATCTAGCAACACAGGACACTGCAAAACAGTGTACGACAAAATACCACCCGCAAAAATCCCTTAGCAACAACACCAGATCTGTAGTTAAGGTCTCCCTGCTTAAAACAATATTTTAAAAGGGCTATAGGTCCAACCTCACTGTTTGGTGTTGTACTGAAAATGACAAATCACAAAGTAAAAAAGTTTCACTCTATAACGAAAGTCAAATACTCTCTTATTTGATGGGCCTAACTGACATCTGTCAGTCAACAAACAAACTCTACATGTCTTATTTTGTATAACAGTACCGTAGAATTCCGTAACAATTTAAATGACCAGTTTTCTTCTGAGTAAGTGACTTAAGACAACTCCATGTTAAGTCAATGACCTAAAGAAATTCCCACCAGAGATTATTTTACTTTTTAAAGAAATGTTTCAAATTGAACTTGGGCAATAAACATGACCATACTTGCAGCTACAACACTGCTTACAATCTAAATCACTTAGACCTATGTCTAACACATCTGTACTACCTCAGAAGTCTATACATGTATATCTGTTTCACCGAGCTTTTTTTATGTGGGATGTTCAGCAGAAAGATGTCTAACCTGCGAATACAGCCGCCTCTCATCGCTCCTAGCCTGATTCGGCTGTATTGACAGGCTAGCAGATGTCCAAATTTCTTCCATAATGTAACAACTAAGGCAGCCAACCTTTTTGTTATTCCTCTTCTCTCCTCTGTGCCTTTTTTATTTTTTTATTTATTTATTTTTTTTATTTATTTCAATAGGAAAAAAAAAAAAAAAAGGAAAAAATACACACAACAAATCGTCTAAATATACAAAAAAATATACAAATACAATTATTAGCACACTAAATTCAAAAACACACTAAATTCAAAAATTACAAATTACAATACTATTACTCGTCTTTCAATACACTCTTTTTTAGTAAATCGCTTCAACTACACTTAAATTTTTCGAAGTTGTATTTAAATTTTACATTGGCTAAAAATTCATTTAATGACAGCTCTCTATTTAATAATTTCTGATTGTATAGATAATATTTCGCGTATAAAAAGGTGAAGTTTAACTTTCTAGTAATATCTACCGGTAATTCTTTGTTTATGTTATCCTTGTCTTTACCGAAGATTAATTCAGTTGGGGAAAGGGTGAGAGAGGTGGCATTTTCTTTATTAAACCATTTTATCACCTCTGCGAAGAATAATTGGCTCCAATTACAATTGTGGAAAGTGTGAATTATGGAGTCGTTCAATTCACAATATGGACACTTTGCGTCCTCTGTCACACCAAAAAGAAATAATTCCTTTTTGGTGACTACTATTCTGTGCAAGAGTTTGAAGTAAAATTCCCTAAGCTTATTATCTCTACATACGTTCCTTACGCGACTAAAAAAAGGTTGTAGAGATGCTTGGCCAACTTGCAGATCTCTTTCCCATTTAAAGGTGGCCTTCGGTTCAATTTTTTCTTTATTTACAAGGAGCTGGTAGTAGTCTTTGTTTTTCATTTTGGTTAAGTTGATGGAGGTCTCTGGGGAGAGGTGAAACATAGTGCTTGACAGCAAGCCTGCTCTGTCTACGGGGTATGACATTGCACGTTCTACAAGATGCCTGGGTATTGCAGAAACTACTTGAAAATAAATGAGAAAGTTGCATCTTAGATCATATTTTTGAACAAATTCTGTGTAGGAAAGGAACTTCCCGTCTGATTTTAGAAGGTCTCGTACGAGATAAATGCCTCTATCAAACCAGTCCCTATAAAAAATAGTGCGACCGTTGATAAGAATATCTTTGTTGTTGAATAGAATTAATTCCTGACCGGACTGGTTTGGAAAGGATTCCTTAATTTCCAGAAAATACAAGAGAATTAATTTGTAGAACTGGGGCAGATCGATCTGCTCTAGGAAATGTTTGTCGTAGTTGCATCGTAATAGAAAGTTTAAACCGCCGCATTTTTCAAAAAAGTAATTAGGAATCGTCTTCCAAGATTCCCTGCAGGTTGGCTCATCGGTTAGAAGTCTGGAAATCCAAGCTAACTTTAATGATTTTGCTAAGACATCTATACTAGGAGCCCGCAGACCACCTTGGTCATAATCTAAGATCATCAATTTACGCTTAAGTTTGCTCTGTGCCTTTTTGACAATCATCTGAAACAGAAAAACAGATTTCAATGTTCACTTGAGGACTACAAGGATGTTCGTGCAATTTTTACAACTTTCAAAACATTACTGTCCTGTATCCATTGAATCACGAATTGGACTCACTTGCACATTTCCTTTAGAACTGATAAACAATTATTGGGAGGCAAAAAAATCAACCTTGACCCAGTAAGGGCCAGAGACATGGGGCTGATAATAGTACTACGAAGGAAAAAGCCAACATTTATACATGCAGGGTGTATTTTGATTGCTTTGGTTGTCCATTAACCTATGCTGACTTGTTTCCAAATAACTGAATAATTTGATTGCAAATATGACAACTTACATTAATGTTGTTAATTATAGCAAAATTTCTCTGCTAATGCTTTCTTTCCAACCAATGGATGACACAAAGCATCATTTAAAACCTGGTAGGATGCAGCAGAACCCTCCCTGTCCAACCAGGACAAAAGCATTTGATAGGCCTTCTCTTCTTCCTCCTCATTGTCCTTGTGAAATGCAAAGAGCTGCGGTCGTTTAAATTCCAGCCTTCGGCCAAGTTGCTTCCATTTCGGAGCAATATGCCGTGACAAATCCTCAAGGACTTCCTCAGAAAGAATGCCCTTCTTTACTAAAATAACAAAGAGATGAGTGATGTTTAATAAATCATAACATTATATTAGTATATTAATACTACTCCAGTTTGTATTACAGCTGAACAATGTACAATGGTTATCCTGATGCGTGCTACAGTTGTTAACTTAATGTTGCATGACCGACCACAGTAGGGGCTGAGGCCCCCGATTTACCCAACAGACACAAAGTCTAATCATCAAAAACACATGAATAACCCTCTTTATTGGTGAAGGTAGGGTACATAACTTGCAGTTAAACGAAATTTAACCAAATTAACTTTGAGATAGTTACTTGTCATTCCCCAGGTTTCTTCTGCAGACCCTGTCTCATTTTTTTGCTAGTATTAAATTAAATGACTAGTTTTCTCCCGTGCATGTGATTAGATACTACTCCCAACTGAGTCAATGACCAAAAGAAATTCCCACCAGAGATTATTTGTCTTCTTAAAGAAATAATATTGTTTCAAGTTGAACTTGGGCAATAAACAAGGCCATACTCACAGCAACAACACTGCTGTGAAAACAAATCACTGACCTACTACATATGACCACAGAAAGCACTCCAAAGGCCAGTTTGCACATGCAAACTATTGCAGTGTTCTCCCTAGTTTTCAGGGTAACAGGTTAGTCAGTTTTTCAGACTGGTAAAGCAGCTCTGTTGAAAATCTTTTTCTACTCTGGAGTGTAAGTGTTGTGATGAGATCCAGAATGTTGCCCGCTTGACTCTAAGCTCACACACATCTCGACACCCCTTCAAAATGCTTGATGTTTGTGATTCCTGTTACAAGGAACATATTTGTGTACAGAAAAACATCGAGAAGAAAAAGCTTACAGCAACCTAAAAAATGTATGAAGAAAAGCCTAGAAGATAACTCCTTAAAAAGTTGCAATCAAAGAACTAAAACTAACATCTCACGAAGGTAGAAAGGTTAAAAGATGAGACTATTAACCGAGCAGGAGGTCTGTATGGGAGAATCTTGACCGAGGTCGTGAGTACAGACCGAACGCAGTGAGGTCTGTACACACAACCGAGGTCAAGTTTCTCCCATACAGACCGACTAAGCTCGGTTAATAAGATGTTTATTATATGGCCAAACAAGAAAACTTTAATTCGCTTAATGTAAATGGTTCGTACTAGCTGACATTTTGCTTGCAAAAGTCGATGAGCTGAACTTAAATCTGCCAAAGTTTGCTCGTCCTCTACCTTTTTTCTCGTCAGGCTTGTTGGCGCTTCATTTTAGTATTTTTAGAAGGAAATAGTCAATATTTTTGTAGTTTAGTTTGCACCTTTGTCACCGCAAAATGTAACCGGTCTAGATGCCGGTCTAGATGGGAAAATCTAGACCGCGGTCAATATCGATTTCAGCCAATCAAATGTCGAGATGATAAGACTTTGTCTAATATGGTACGAACACATGGACAGTGAGAAAAGTTACTAAGACAAAACTTACGTCGTATGTAGTACGGCTGACATAATTCTCTTCGTAGTTCAATCCAATAACAAATCTTTTCACAAACCAAAAATGTTACATGTTTCTAAACCAGACCTTAGTCTGTGATTCTAACTGGAAACAAGTGGTGCTACAAGCGGCAAATTTTACCGGTTACTGCCTGATAAGGAGAACACTGTAATAGAGTTTCTGAGATATAGTTGAACCCCTCTGTGCGGTCATGGGGTCGCGGTGGTGTAGTGGTTAGTGCGTTGGACTTCAGATCTTAAGGTTGGTGGTTTGACGCCCAGTCCCTGCTATCGTGTTGTTTCCTAACAGAAAAAACTTTACCCGTCCAGGGGGAGAAGCGATACTCGCAGTTGCTTCATGCTTCAGAAACCGGGATAAGCTCTGGCCATGTTGTGGGCCTCATTGGCTCATGTGTGACTTTACCTTGTACCTTACCCTGTGCGGTCACCTCCTGCAGGCGACCACTATTCCAAAATACCAGTATAAGGCATTATAAGGCAAACTAATCGTTTCAGCAATCATCCTAGCTGTAAGTGCATGTTCAAAAGTTTGAAATACTTTTTTAACCACCATACTGGTATTATACAACATTGTGGGTTTTTACATGTTTTTACGCATGGATCAAGCCTATGAAACTACCATAAGCTGATCACCCAAAACTTCCACCCCTGCAGTCTGACCTCTCAGGCTTGACATTTTGTGTGGTTGTTTACAGGAGGTTCGACTGTAGTAGCATGAAATAGAAAGTGGTGCATAAAAACTTGTGAATACAGAGCAGTCTATATTTGCGCTATGAATTTGCCATAAATTTTTGCAATGCAAGTACCACTAAATATTATTATTATTTGTCTTACGTGTACTAGACGTAGCTTCAGTATCCATCTGCTCTTCCAAACTCTCATTCTCACTATCATCACTCTCTGAGTCACTGGAGTCATCATCCGTTTCTGACTCAATTTTTCGGGTAGCATCACTACCTTTAGCAGGAAACACTGAGAAGGACAAAAATGCACTTACTGAAACACGATGACACAAACATAAACTGACAGTGGTCCCTTTTTTGATAGTTGAGCTGGACGTGAGCTGATCACAGGAGAAGAACGGAGCAAAACAAGCTTGGTGAGACTGGAGCGAGCTAAAGGGCTGATATACTGTAGTGACTCTAGATCTCTACTCTCTAACTGTGCCTTTTGCCTGCTACATGTATCTCTGTGCTTGGTCACTTGCATGATTAGCACACCTACTACACCATCCAGAAAGAGAATGTGAACAGTCTAACAAAAACAACAATGCAAGTGCATTACAAAAGAATATTAAACATGGTTTCAGGACCCTTTCAGAAATTTCAAGTCAGAATAAGTAAGCAATGCAGCAGTCAAATCCAGCTCAAGGTGTTATAAAGTTAATGACCATTCTGAAGCAGTCCAATTTGGACTACACTAGCTTCCTCCGAATGAAACCACTACATGTTACACCAAACCTTAAGCTGAAAGGGTGTCTGGGTTGTCCTATGGACAAAAGCCTGATAACTGAATCACTGAATGCCACAATTCACAAAAATTGTGAATGAATAATGATTATTCATTATTGTTTATAAATAATATTGGTGGAATGGCACAGTGTCACTGATTACTTTTTTTACTAGTATGGAAGGCTTAATCCACTGTTAGAAGGCTCATCTCACTACGACACAGCCCACCAAGTTGCAAGAATTTTAGGTACCACAGCAGTAAAATTTGGCAGTGAGGATTGATTTGAAAAGAAGCCCAAAGCTGGAAATAAAACCTAGCAATAAGCCTGTTTTCAAACAGTCATTTGATTAAACAAACTTACAGTTAAAATACTCAGCGCATTCCGCTCGTTATTTAGAATTGATTTTCATTAATCGGGAATGATTTGCATTATTGGAATGAAAAATTCCATTTTCAAATTGAAGATTGAAATCTTTCAACGATAGATGCATTCGAAGAAACGAATGTTGATTTCAGTCGGTTTGATATTACCGGGAATTTTTCTCAGTTTTCAAGAACATTTCTTGTGCATTTACAGCACACTTGTTTTTAAGAAATATTCTTCACAGTTTTATAACAGCAGACTGCTTCTTCATGCGTAAAAGTACTTGCGAATAATATTTTGTTAAGCCAACACAAATCAGATCAGACACAACACGCCGCCAACAGTCTGCTACTGGCACGTGAACATTTGCCTGATGTCAATAATAAACCAATCAGCATTCCTTATTTGGAACAAGGCTACTGTCGGAACATTACAATATTCAATTTGAAAGTGGAATTTTGATTCTAATAATGCAATCCGTTCCCGATTAATGAAAGTCACTCCCAAATAACAAGCGGAATGCGCTGAGTATTTCGACTTAAACTTGAATGTTCATTACACTATTATATTTAAATAAGATATTCTCCAGAAAAAGGCAAATACATGGGTCCAGTAAAAGAAAGCCCAGGATGCCTTTGGTAATTTGGGAAACAACTGCAAAGGCCCTAAAGCCTCTACTGGTGACAATCGTGTCACTTGTTAGGACTTGCCAAGACAACCTGGCCTTTTTCATCCTGTGCTCAGACCATCTGAAAAGGTAGTCCAAGCATGGATAAAATTGGTATGCAAAAACTAACCTGGCTCAGATAAAATGTGCAGTGTAAACGATTAACTGAGCCGAGCCAATTTTTTCCCTCACAATTAATGTGGTCAGCTCCTTTTTCTCTTTTATTCTAAAGCATGTGCATAACTTCAACTCATGACAACATGGAAGCGACAAAGCAAACATTTTCAAGAAAACAGTTGGATCTTTTTTCTTTTAGTGATCTCGAATTAATGTAAAAGAAATCAGTCAAAGAAAATTACATGCCTTGTGAGCCCAGTTTCCATATTTTACAGTGAAGAACCAAACACATAGAGACACAAATCCATTAACATGCTGGGAAGAAAACAGTCGATTTGTCTCACCTTTAGGTAGACCAGCAACTACCAGAGCCCTTACAAAATGGGTTATGGTCTTCCTCATGGGTCTTGAGAGGCTTTGCTTCAGGGATTCAGAAGTAAAAGGACAAATTTCCTTAAGACAATCATTCATAGCCAGAATGACTGCAACGTTGCCTTTGGACCCACTTCTTGCAATGAAGCGCAGCAAGCAACCTTGCAGGTTAACTGCACGAAACTTCTTCAACTTCTCCGGATGTTTCTTCAGTTTAGACTCTTTGGATGTGGTGTAAGGGACATTCAAAGGGTGGTTGTGCTCATACTCTGGGTAATCCAATTTGACTCTTGACTTTGAGATAAGCTCTTTAACCTCCCCCTCACTGCGAACTGCTTGTTGCCACGATTTGAAGGTTTCAGGAAATTCAAGCTTGCAGAAGTGGCCTATCCGTCCTTCAAAGTTTCCATTCACTTTACACTTTCGCAGTTTGCCATCTTTAAATGCATACTTTTTTGCAGATTCAACCGGGTATAAACTCATCAGTTTGCAATCACGATCACAAGGATTGACACATGCACCATGCAGCAGAGCAATCGTAAAACTATTGAGGCGATTTGCACCCGTGACTCTGAATAATGCCGCCACTTTTTTGGCATCATTTCCTAAAATCAAAGTCAAAAAGTATCAAGAAAATTCTAAGGAAAGGTTCTTATGAGTTAAATAATTCATAGTCAAATACCAGGCGTGCTGCAAGCAATAACTTGGTAACACCAAAAATGTCCACAAAGACCACACAGAAATCTTTTTGTTACAGGAGGGTGTCAAAGGCTTTATAGAACTCCTTATTTTCCGATGTGAAACATTTAAGTTTAGACAGAATTAAAAATTTTTAGTTATTAGTTTTTCTTTCAAATTTCTTTTTTATTTTATTTTTTAATAACTATTTTGTTGTTATTACTGAAGAAATTAGTATTTGACCCCGTCATATTGAATCAAAACAAACAAGAAAAGCCCCAGGGGCATTAACCCCGCCGTTGTTCTCTCTGCCCTTGGGGTCCAAAATATATTATGGCCACGTAAGATACAAGCCGAAGTGGTGTAAATTTTAAAAGTTGGTGATTTATCGTATTCTTTACGTGTTTGCAATGATAATATAAATCAAGACATGACCTGCCTAATCACCCTGTTTTAGCGTGCGTGACGAAGAGCGTCATGAAATATTTTGATCATAGTCTGACTCAACCTGGCCTCATAGCTCATTTGATAGAGCGACAATGTTCTAATCAGGAGGTCGTGGGTTCAAATCCCGCCGGGGTCAAAGATTTTTCTTTTATCTTGGTTCTCATTTCTAATTTCTTCTTTTAAGGCCTGTGGCCGGGGGGAAATTATGGAGGGCAGTATTGCTCACTTCTTGGCACTCATACATACACTTTACATCATAATATTACTAAGTTCATAGTGATCGCAAGTTCATACCAGGTTTCAAACTAAAGCTCGCTAGTACATTCCTCCTTGCTTTCGTCGAAGAAAAGTTAAGTCCATTGAATGCCTTGTACTTTTCTACACAATTTTCCTTAAAAGCTGCCCAAAAAATGCTTGCATTTGACTGTTGAATTATTCAACTTGGCGAAAGCAAGGGACTTCCCCGAATCGGCTTCTGTGTTTCAGTGATGTAATGTTTACGTACCAGGGCAAGTTAGGCGAATTCATGCCAGCTTCAAAGCTCGCTAGCACCTTCATTCTTGCTTTCATCGAAGGGGTTTTTATGCCATTAAATCGCCAGTAATTTTCTACACCAACTATCATGAAAATTCTGGCGAATAAACTCTAAACGACCAAAAATTACCGGCAAGTACTGTTTTGACTGAGCGAAGGTCTGGGGCAAGTGACCACCCAAAAAAAAAAAAACGAGAAAAGCCCCAGGGGCATTAGACCCCGCCATTGTTCTCTCCCCCCCCCCGGGGGGGGCCTGTAAAATATGCTACGGTCACTCAGGATAAAAGCCCTTGCCTGTGTAGCGAAAGACACGACGAGTATTTGTTTGGCCGACCGAAACCCGGAGGTCTGGGGCAAGTGGCCACCAAAAAAAAAAAACCATGGAAAAAAAAACGGGTATTACTAGACCCCGTCCTGATGGCGGGGTAATCAGGTGTCTTTCACAGGATCCAAAATTTATATAAACCACAAGCTTTTAGTTTACACAAATTTTGGATTCTGTGAAAGAAACCCATTTTGTTGCTGCTGTTTTCAATTTGAAAGTTTTTTTGCAATCCTTTTAACCCATTAGCGTCCGCGTGTTTTTTGAGCGCGTCGCTAAATTAGCAGTTGGTAATAAACAACCCCATGTGCAGTACGAAGCGACAATTTATAGGCTCGAAAACACAACACTCACTTGATCTAGAATAGTTAAAATTTCTCACTTTCGAATAAAATACACCAGCTGTCAATTAAGAATTAGCCAAAAATACAATCTCAAAGTCTAAATTTTGAAAATTTACGCAAGAGATTACGCATCTTGTCTCACGCGTGAAATCAAACCGCAGCAGAGGATTTGTGTCTGTTTAGGTCAGATTACTATTTTTCGAAATTTCATGAACGAAGATTCACAGAAGAGGAGACAGTAAGCTTTTCTGAATAATACATTTATTAATACACGCCTTTATTCGTTTCTGAAAACCAAACGCGTTCAATTCTTTCTTCGAGGGAAGCTACGCGCAAGCGATTTCGCTCGATGTGCAGGTTATTTTGAAGAGCATTTACTGATGCGAACTGTGCACGTTTTTCAAAACTTTTACGAAAACTTTAAGAAATACAAAGAATCCTTCAATTAAGAAGTTATCTCGGTAAAAACTTACAATCAAATGTGTAATTTACTCTACCGTAGACTCGTAGAAGTGCTTGAGCATTTCCCAGAAAGTCCGCAGCTCGAAAAATCTCTTGCGATGGAAGATTGTCCTTCGCTGTGACAAAACGGCAGTTCGTCCTCGAAAGATGTTTTCTTCGCTCTAAAAGCTCTAAATTCCATCGCTTAACTTGTCGAGTGTTCCTTAGAGCTTCTTCTTTCGATTTTTAACTTTCAAAAGGTAATCCTTCCTTCTGAGAGTGAGATATTGCCATCTTGAAAATTCACGCGTGAAGAGCACGGCAGCCATTTTGAGTGAAATGTGATCTTCTTGGAGAGTGACAAGAAGTCTTCCCTTCTAGGACCCCCTCAAGCCTTCAAATATATGCGCAGTAGGTGGATTCTGATTGGTTGAACATTCCCAAAGACAACTAGGACAAAAGGGGACCAAAAAAGCCTTTCTAGGGGAGGCTGGGGCCAAAAGCGAACACGTGCAAAATCAAGGCCGGCTCAGGCCGGCACGGACGTTAATGGGTTTTAAACATGATATTTTTATCATTTTATTCACCAACATTTTCATGTATTCCATTAAAGAAAACCTGAGAGCGAAGGTGAACTCCCTAACTTCCGAGACACATAGCTTGTATCGACAGATATTTCAAGACCTTACTTTACAGTTAAAATACTCAGCACATTCCGCTCATTATTTAGAAATGATTTTCATTAATCGGGAACGGATGGCATTATTGGAATCAAAATTCCATTTTCAAATTGAAGATTAAAATCTTTCAACGATAGACTCATTCGAAATAACGAATGTTGAGTGCATTGGTACTTATGTAAGCCAAAAGGTCACGCACGAAATACAAAACCGTTGGCGACTGTTGAATTTTTCTCAATTTTCAAGAACATTTCTTGAGCATTTACAGCGCACTTGTTTTTAAGAAATATTCTTCGCAGTTTTATAACAGCAGACTGCTTCTTCACGCGTAAAAGTACTTGCGATTAATATTTTGTTAAGCCAACACAAATCAGATCAGACACAACAAGCTGCCAACAGTCTGCTACTTGCACGTGAACATTCGCCTGATGTCAATAATAAACCAATCAGCATTCCTTATTTGGAATAAGGCTACCATTGGAACATTACAATATTTAATTTGAAAATGGAATCACCTGGATTTCCTGAAGCACAAGACCCCCCCTCTTGTCTGGATTTCCAAGACAAAAGACCCCCCCTCCCGCCTGGATTTCCTGAAAAAAAACTATTAGGCTTAAATCGAATTTAATTTTAATAGAAAATACGCGCAATCACGTAATTTCTGAAGCATTAGCTAATATTAAGCTAAGAATTCTATCGCGTGGAACTAAAAAAGAGAAAGGAGCAAAAATACGAAAAAGTGAACGAGTGTTTTAATACATTCTTAACTCATTAAACTCAGTTGCCCTCAACCTTACTCTGCGCTAGATATGGTCCTAAAGTAATACGATTAGTAAAAAAATATGATAAAAGAGTTCAACAGTCAATACTTTTCGCCTGCTTTTCGAGACAACAGGTCAGTCTCGTCCACTGAAGATCGAGAACTTCTAAATCAAAATCTTTCGAATAACCAAAGTCTAAACTTCTTTATCGTCCAAATTCTTTTAGAACGTAAGACTGGATAACTTCATTCACACATCCTACCTTCAAGGACCTGTAGTTCTAATGTGCAGTGGAAGGAATGTTGAAACTGGCGTTGTTGTGAACCGCTTTCTCAGTTATTGTGTCCGCCATAGTTACAAAAAGTCTTTTAGCTTTCGTCAGTAAATCGGGAACGCAAAATTTATGCTGAAGAGAAATTATGTAGCCAAAGCAAAAGCACTTGAAACTGCTCCCAATCAAGAAATGAATTTTTAACATGTACATTCAACCGGCTTAAGATCGCTTTCAGATTCGTCCAGTGCGTCGTGTCAAAAGTCCGCTATGAACAATATTCGTCACCAGGCTTTTGCAGATTGGGAAGCGTGTTTGTTTTGTTTTCCTATTAACTATTTTTCGATGTAAAATTTTTCATAAACCTTTAAAAAAAATCTTGAAGAAATTAGTTACAATGGTGTTTTGATAACTCGATTAAATGGGAAATGCGGGATTTACAACGAAACTAAGATTTCTCAGCTAGTATGTAATACAGTGAAACCTCAACTTTATAACGAACCTCTGTGTAACAAAGTCTTCTGAGGTAACGAACAATATTCTTCTTCTCAGTTAGAGTAACATAAAAAAAGAACTTCAATATAGTAGAACCTTGTAAAAGCTAACGCAAAAGAAACCGAGATTTCAACGGGGCTAACGTGAAATCACACAACGGTGGCGCGCTAGGTCTGGGTACGAGTAGAAATGTGTCAGGCGAGTAGAAATGTGTCAGGCGTTTCACGATCTTCGTTCCAACAACGTTGTGACGGGTTCCTCTTTAATTTTGTATCTTGTTTTCGCGTTTTCTGCTATACAAGGACCTGTGAAGGAACTTAGATTATCATTTATGTCAGGTGAGAAATATTTGAACAAAAATATTTCTACTTTTTTCAGGGTCTGAGAAAGCTGAAGTGTTACCGAATTCAACGGTCGAAGCGCTTGAATTATCGGTTGAAATGACCCCTGCGGAAGACTTTTTAAAGTTCAACCCCCCCTCCCGCCTGGATTTCCAGAGCCTTTTACCCCCCCTCCCGCGAGAATTTCCAGAATCCCATCCGTCGGGGGGGTGTGGATTTTTTCTGGAACAACCCATTGAGAAAAAGTGCTCTACAAATTTGTTATTATTATTATTATTATTATCATTATTAGTATTAGTATTATTATTATTATTATTATTATTATCATTATCATTATCATTATTCTTTCTACCAGAGACATGTTAACAATACACTCAACGCTATGCCGGATGTAGCAACAGGAACTGATTTCTTAGATACACTCAACAATGTGCATTCCTCAGTGAAATTTATGATTGAAATTGAAAGCAATGAACTCTCCTTTCTTGACATCCAGCTACTCAACCGATCCCCTCAGGTAGAAACAAAAGATTATGTAAAACCTAGGAATACAGGTGTACTCTAACACTATCAGAGTCATGTAGACAATCGCTACAAACGAGGGTTATTGACAACTATGCTTGATCGCGCACACTGATTATCTTCCTCTTGGGCATTTCTCAGATGAATGTGATCGATTAAAGACGACATTCTCACAAGTTTCTCAGATATTCTCACAGTTGAAGTACCCACAACACCTGACTAACTCTACTATCAAACAGTTCGTTCAATCAAAGGTTTGCGACCAGCATCCTTTACCACCGCCTAAAGGAACAGGAGACATTGTTCAAGTGGTCTTACCATCTAAAGATCAAGTCTCAGTGGATATTGTCAAGAAACAGCTCAAGGACCTCAGCCTAAAAGTGCAGACCACTATCCAGCTTGTGTTTGTGAGCCACAAATTTGACCAAGAACTCATATCAAAGTGCAAGAAACAAAAGCATTGATTGCAAACCAACAATGTGTTGTTTATACACTCCAATGTGACCTGTGTGATGCATGGGAAGGTCCCTGAAGAGTCCTACAGAAGCATTTCACTGTCCTTAAGAAATGCAGAAATAAGTTTGACGACATATTTTCTTTGAAATAAACCTCTACAATATGGACCTTCTCTAAAACGGACAATGGACACCAAATCTCGGCCCCAGACAGCAAATACATATAAACTTAACCTCTTTATTACCGACACTCTGGTGATCAGGTGATGATAGCTTGTGATTGATTTGTAGTTACAAAAACAACAATGATTTATTCATTTTATCTTCAACTGGATATTTTAACATTAAAATGAAATAACACAACATGTACCGGTAACCAAAGTTAATTTTGTTCCAAAACAGTGACTGGAATATGTAGCTGAGACATACAATGTAGAATGCTACTGATAAACATATAAACGTATTATGATAGACAGTGTCTCAATACTGTATATTAATCAATTTAGGTGCAGATGAGTGTGGGCTTGTTTTTAGTTACTGAACACTTAAAACTGTCAGTGGAGTCTTAAAAGTGATGTCATCCTGGTGACCACTATAAAACAGACACCTCTCTAATATGGACACTTTGCTCTGTCCCCTCAGTGTCTGTATTAGGGAGGTAATCAACTGTATTATATAAAAAAGAGCGCCAACACTGCTTTAAAACACTTGTTGTAATTTACATTTTGTGCATAGGTTACCTTGACAATGGCGTCACGACGACTCTGAAATGTTGGTTTATATTGTTTGTTTTTGTGTTTATGTTTAGGCAAATCATTATTGATAGAATTTATTCAATATTTTTATTTCTTTTAAATTCTTACATTTAGAGGGCTACCCTAATCGACCTATGTGTTAGATCGGTGCTACCCTGTACAGTGCTCCAAGCCAAGCAAAATTTTTCACAAATTGCACAATTTTTTCACTTTTGGTCGCCAAAAAGCACTTTTTTCACTCAGTGACACACATTCAATGTAAATGAATGTATATCACTGAAGAAAAAATATATACTAATATATTCTAGTAAAAAATAAATTATACTAATCCCTGGCTTTGAAATATTCCTTTGAAACATTCCTAGTATGTACTAGGGCTGAAAAACGTTGATTTGCCTTGTATTGTACTCTTTAGTTTCTGTTGTACAGTTTAGTTTGCACGCATGGCTGCTCCAACAAAGTAATCAAATATTGTTTTGCTTGCGTGGCTTTCCATGTCTTTATTCAATGAGAAAAGAAGCAAACTGTGGAAAGTAGGAGGGAAACTGACACTGAAAAAACGTGTCCATCAAATGTCATTTTGTATCAGTATAAAATTTTTGTTAAAAAAGAGAAAAAACATCTAAGCTCTTTACCACCAGAATACAGGTCACCAAATTAGTGACCTTTGCAGCATTTTTGATTGCCATAATTATTTTGGTGACCAAAATGATCACAGCTTAGATCACTGCTCTATAAACACAGGGTTGTTGACGACTTTTCAAGTACAGCACAGCTCAGAGATAAGCGTCAAATGCACATGCAAAACACACGCACATTTTTTGCGTTAACGCATTTCAAAAAGCGCGTTTCAAAACACGTTTCTTACACACGCTTTTTCTTTTGTTATTCATCCCAATAACTTTGCTTTGTTTGACATTGTACCTGCCAACTTTTCTGGGTCAAATGCGTGAGATTTTCGTCTCCTCATGACCGGGATTTCCGAAAACGGTTTGGCGACTTCCGAAGATTTCCAACGATTTCCCGAAGACTTCCGAACCCTACCAAGAATGTCCGAAGATGTTCCGACTATTTCTGAACACTTCCGAAGCTATTTGAAGCTTTTGCGATGGCTTTCGAACATATTAAAACGCGACATTTTAGCATGTTCTGCTACAGTTAGGACTCAAAGTCGACATTAAGCGCCGTTTATTGGACTGTTTTCGGGGGAATTAAATGCATTTTTGTTGTTAATGTGTTAAAGAACCAGTTGTCTGGAATTGTGAGTCAGGCGTGAGAAATTGTCCTCGATGCGTGAGATCGATATCTTTGATCCAAAGGCGTGAGACTCACGCATAGCGCGTGAGAGTTGGCAGGTATATGACATTGTTCTCAGGAACAAAAACAAGTAAAATTCCCAAGACACTGCAGAAATTCTGTGAACTTGTCATCAATGCTTTTCACTCTTTTCACTTCACTGCAAATTAGTAGAAATATGATCTAGAAATAGATTACTCGAAATTGCTCGGTAGACTCCCGAGACACTGCTGTAAACTTAAATCAATAAGAAAACTTCAATGTGAAAAGCATGCAAGTCTTAAGCCGAAAGAAAGTATCACAAACAACATTACTTCTACACACAACAACACTGAATCTTCTTCACTTCGCTTCATCAGGCCAATAAATAAACTCATTCGCTTCACCACTCCCTGAAATTGCTCAGCAACTCAAAAAGGCAAACTCCTAAGACACTGCTGTAGACTCGCCATCAACGAAACTAATCGGTAAGAAAACATTGATGCGAAAAACAGAAAAAAATTGATAAGAGTATAATTATTTCATTTACGATCAACAAACACCAGCTTAGAATCATCGGGAGCATATTTATCACTCGCACCTACGAGCATGTGCGATAATAGTATTGCAATAATAGTGCAATAATATTTCCATTCATTATGCTGAAGTCGATATCACATTAATCTTCGCAGAAAACGAAAAAAAATCTGAAGAAAACCCTGTGATCTAAAAGGCAATTCAAGATGTCAATTCTATTGGAGACACAAATACACGGTATGCAAATTTAGCACGATTTGCATGAATGACATTCTGTAACGCAATGAAAAGTTTTCAAAGCCGTCAAGACAGCAAATTGCAAAATTGCTGTGTTGAAAGGCGATGGTGTTGCTGAAAATATATTTCTATGCTATTTCTTTGAGTATTCCTGTTGTGCTGGGAAATTAAAGTGGTAAAGATGCAAAGATCTTGGCGAGACCATCAGTCAATTGGCTGTGACCTCCTGCACGTGGTTCCAATGAACTTGAAATAATGTTGTCTTGTTTTGTCTTGCTTCTCAAAGAAGAGTTCGCGATGTTTGCCGTATAAATTCTAGGTTTTGGACTTTCTGTTTCTATTACTTGAATAGAATGAAACACTGAATTGAGTCAGTTGAGCTTCTATCACCATATTAGAAACGATTGAATTGATTGTTTACATTTTGCCGCCGTTTGTCGGGCGTTTATCTTGCAGTCGGAAAGTTGGTGGATATTTCATTTGATTTGATGTGAATTTTCTTCAATATTTCGCTGGTTCGAAAATTTGAAGAAGCGATTTTTCGATTAGCCTTGCGGGCTTTCCCTTGACTGGGTGAATTGTCGCCGAAATTCCGTTTAGTTGTCGCGCGAACGCTGCGAAAAATCAATCGAAAAAGTTCGGCCATATTTTGAAGAGAACAAAGCGTGAATTCATTCTTATTTAATACTTTTGCACAGTACCGTATGAGACTTACGATCATTCTCAGTGACTTGTGTTTCAGCATTTCAACACTCAAAGAAGAATAAAATATAACAAAGAGCAAACAATGAGCCATCTCATACATACTAATGAACTCTGCTTTGCGTGCATTTCTGAAGCGCGAGTCAATAACGCACTCGCGTTAACGCGTTTTGAACAAGTGCGCTTTGAGTGCATTTTTATCGACGTTTATCTCTGTGCTGTACTGTAGCTGGCAAAAATTTCTAAGTAGCCTGATAGTGATTATCGAGCACTGACGGTGATCCCTTCTAGTCGTGTCTGGGGGCATGCCCCCCAGGAAATTTTTACATTTTAAGTCCCCAGAAATGGAAATTTCTTGATTCTGAGCACAAATTTCCAATAATGTCAGTTTCAAAAGTAATCGTATCTTTTCAATTTTATTTGTATAAACTCATGCCTTCAGTGGCTTTCTACATGTAATTCCCACAACTCAACATAATGAACTAATAATTGCGTATCTCTGTGCCAACCAGATTATTTTTAAGTCAGTAAACTACAATGAGAAATAAGTTTCATTTTTATATATCTGCGCCATAAATCACAAAAGTAGCCGGCACAAATGACCCAAGTAGCCGGTTAATTCTGCCGGCTGTTAGGGACAATCCTGTAAACATAGCTAATTATTACAAGTAGTAGTACAGTAGTAGTAGCAGCAGCAGCAGCAGCAGCAGTAGTAGTAGTAGCATGACAACATTTTTATAACAGTTGACTTCCAATAACTCAAACCTTCAAGACAAATGAAAAAAGTTTGAGCTAGTGAGGGTAAAGTGACAAAGAAAATAACCTGAAGGGAAAAGACATTCACTTTGAGTTAGCGGGAGGTTTGAGTTGACGAGAGTTTGAGTTAATGGGAGTCAGTTGTATTATTAATACTAGTCTTATATCTTCTTCCATAGAATAATAAATTATATAGATTTAGCCAAGTGTCAAAGTGGAGCTCCACATTTTTTTTTCCGCTGGTACTTATGAATTTCTGAAAATACTCTCATTGAAGTCCATTTAAAAAAAAAAAAAAAATTTATCTTCCCCTCTGAGAATCGAACACCAGACCAGCACTTTGCAGGTATCTGCAATCACCACTTGGCTACACCAACTACATTTAGAAAAGTTATGTTAATTTTAATACTTATTCGGCTGTTTACCAATCAAGATACAATGTAAACACGTGGGTGTTTTTCCCAGGAAGACGCATTTGGAGCACCGCAAAAACCATGGTTGTGGACAGAAAAAAAAAAACAGAAAGCACTAGCTCTGCTACATTTGGCCTTGGGACCACTACCAAATGCTGCAAACTCAAGCGATGTGCCAACTGAGTTCCTTGAAGGCAAATTTCGTAACTTGAACTTTTCATAGGATTGATAGGTAACCAAATTTCTTTACCCATGGTGCTCTGCTCTGCGACCTTTGGCCACAAAGTACATGTAGCTCCAATATAATTCAGTATGGGGTTTTTCTTTAGTGCCCAAGGAAACTGTGTGTAAATTTGAATATTATCTTGCAATAATGGAACAAGGACATGTAGTAAATAAACTGCTACTACAGAATGCCACCTCACCACCACCCCGCTAATGCAGCCAGCAGTCACATTTTTTCAAAAGCTTTGCTCATTGTATGGATAATTCTGTGTTCAGTGTTTTGCTGCATGAGTGACTTTGAATGCTTGTGAATTTCATTGCTTAGTGGCTCTACTGTTAGGCTAGCCTAGCTGTATAATAAAATTATCATATTAAACATCAGTAAGAAACACTCACCTTCAAAATAGGAGAAGCATACAGACACTGTCTTCCCTGCATTTTTGACTAGTCCAAGCCGGGGAGTATTAAGGTCTTCACCTTGCTTGTCCACAAGCAAGAAAAGATCAGGGTACTCTTCTTCTATTTTGCCTATAAACTCATTAAAAGTGTCCTCATCTGGGAGAAGAATACCATAGTCTACGGCATATTTCTCGACCTCCTCCTGTTCTCTGATGGAATAGAAGAAATCTTTCTGGACTGCTCTACTTTGAATGAACTTCTCTAGGAACTCATCAAAAAGATGGATTCTACCAATGTCTCTCCACCTTCTTCCAATATCTTGAATTTTAACAGTCCTTTTTGTCACCTGGTGGCGCAGAGGAACAAGAATTATTGGTTCATTCTGATCCCCGGTTACCACTGCTGGCAAACGGTACTTCTGCTCCAATTTATCTGTTCCATAATATTTCCGGAATTTCTCCAAAATGGTCTCTTCCAGCTTTCCTTTAACATGACAGGATTCAAAGGCATCCACGATGATATCCATAGCAGACATCTCCACAGTCTGAACAGAAGATTGGGGCAAACCCTTGGTCTTACTTTCAACTTTGTGGTGCTCGTTGACTATGTTCACCTGTTGTTGGGTAAAATTAAGCAGGTACGGCAAGATCCAAAAGAGAAGAAAGTCTGATACCTTGTTCTCAGCAATTTTTCTTTCTTTGGCGTCGGCGCTGGCTAATTTCTTCCTGTAGAATGTTAGCAGGATCGAGAAAAATAATAGGTACCTGCTCTTCACCCCTCGAATTTTTAGACCACTGTCGCTCGGATCTATCAGATCTTCACTTTCAAATTCAAGCGCTTGATGATCTTCTGGCGTTGGTAACGTAAAATCTGGATCTACTTGCATGGAAGTTTCTTGAATTTCTTTCTCGCTTTCAGTCATCGATTCATCGTCATCATCAACTATACCCTTTCTTGCTTTCCACGCAGCCAGATCAAAGATTTCCATCCAGCCCTTTGCATCCGTTTCGGTTAATGCCATCTTATGTTTCTTATTTTCTGATCTCTTTCCATAACCCATTTGGAAAGAAGTTATTTCCGGTACTTGAAACAAACAATAGTCCTTTGACTGCAAAATGTCCTTGGCTAGACATCCTAAAACTTCTTTTGCTCCTCTCTCCTTCCACCCGCCTTCTCGTAACTCCCGGTCGTCCAACAGCACTGTCGGCGACAGAAAAACTAAATTATCCTTCTCCTGTGGGTCATAGTGGTGAAGAGGTTCCAGTTGAAATTTTCTCTGCATTAATTTTGGATCTACCTTGAAGATTTCCGATAAAGTTGTCCCCGAAGACAGAGAAGCTGCGGCCGACGTTGAAGCGGCCATTTTAAAGCCGAGGCGCGGGAAAAACACAAGGAGCGTGAAGGTGGATGGGAACGGTACCTACCGGCCCACAACCCCCGGCCCTAGCGCCAAAAACAAAAACATAGACCCGCAATGCGTGCAGAACCGACGAAGTGTTGGTTCGTCTCGAAAAGAAAGTAAGCGAGCCGTGCGTGACTGCAGCTTCAATAACATTCAAGCATCTGTAACAGCAAGTTGTAGTAAAAGTGTGTAACTGTAACTAACGCTTAAATTTGACCAACTGAAAAGGTGACCAATACCCTGGAAAGGAGGTCAACTGAATTATTCACCCTCTCCTCACCAAACATAGCTCCACAGACTATGCATTCTTCACTCAAGATCATTTTTCGCTGTCTTTTGGTCGGTCTTCCTCAAAATCCGGAACAAAAATTCTCAAAACAGACGCATTTCAAAAAATGGGCGACAAATTTCCCAATATAAAAGTAACCACATCTTCACGATTGATCAGTATGGGCACCGTAACAGCCCAAAAGAATTAAACTTTTTCCCATACCTGGGAACCACGCTTTGTGCACAGTTTCCTTTAATCATGTCAAGGGCTCCTTAAGCCAAATTGTGAATGCAAATACGAAATAAGTCATTGCTATGCTCTATCGTACAGGCTACAAGAAAGCACATTATCGGCATTTACCAGTCGTTTTGACCCACTCCACCCTCGACAAATGGTTTTACTTGGTTCAACGTGCTAACGGGCGTAACGAAAATTGTGACAGTATTTTGCCCTTTGCGTTACCGAATGACGTTATGTTTAAAATCTGATGACTCAGCTCATCTGTCTTATCGCTTTGAGTATTTAATTTTGTTGAATTAAACTAAAAAATTAAATGTTGATATACATTTGTCCACAACTGAACATGCTTTTACCAAGAGTTGTGAGCAATGTATTTATATACTGTTGTGAATAGGGCACTATAAAAACATGATTATCGATAAAAACAAACACATCGTCAGAATCTCAACGTGCTAACCGGCGTGACGAAAATTGTGACAGTATTTTGTCTTTTGCGTTACCGAATAACGTAATGTTTAAAATCGGATGACTCAGCTCTTCTGTCTTATCCATTGAATATTTTGTTGAATTAAAATTAAAATGTAAAGATAAATTTTTGTCCACAACTGAACATGCCGTTATCAAGAGTTGTAAGAGAAGCATTTATATACTGTTGTGAATATGGCACTATACAAACATGATTATCGATCTGGAGAAATTAGTAAAAAGCGAAGTCGTCGCTTTATCTCAAACATGTTAAAGCATGTCTTATGAAGTAAACTTTAAATCTGGTTTCCTCTTCCGCAGTCAGCAAGTCAGTGTCTCGAACGCTAAAATCGAACAAATCGGTTCAAAATCAAAAGTAAAGCAGAAAAATTAAAAAGACTAACTGGTATATCCTTCTGTACCGCTTATAGTATACTATCCAAGAAGATCCAGCCTCGTGTCGTAATTCATTTCCCACCTGCCAATAACCTTTCTTAACGTTGGCATCTAGATATTTTCAAGTAATAAACATAACCACAACAACATACACCAGAATTTTCCTTTCACAACCTTTACTGAGAACGATTCTATCCTTACGATGTCTCAGCAACACTTTGGTCCCACCAGCATCAACGGTGCCACTGGACTTCACCTCCTGTTATTATCAGTCCTCCTTGCTTTCTTTCACTAGTATTGCACAGATATTTCAGTCCGGTCAAAACCAACACTGCTCGGCGGAAGTGTCCTTCTATACCTACGATACTTTTTATGTGGACCCTTGTCCTATCGTGCGTGCGCGTGTGTGTACTAATCGATGGGCTTAACTGCAGAATACGTCATCCCATCCCGTGGGCCATAGCGAAATACACACCTTGTGAGCCTTACACGACGTATTTTGACCGACCAAACCAGTCGACCCTCTTGACACGACTGCTCTAACTCGACTTCGTCGGTTAAAAACACAAACAGCGGTAATAAACATTATAAACTTACGCATTTTTATATAAACTTGACGTTTCGTATGCTAGTCAACATACATTTTCAAAAGTGACCGTTACAATTTTGACAAACCTTTTATACAATAGTGATAAGGTGTCTGGATCCAAGATTAAGAAAACAATCTTAAAAGTGAATCTATAAAAAGCTACAGCTAATTAATAAAGCATCAGCTTCTCACTGCTGACGTTGACATTAAAGGGAACCAGTGATGTTATAACATATTTACCTCAAACTGCTCTAAAACTCCCCCAGAATCCAGTGAAATATTTAAAATCTTGTAGATCGCATACCTTTTCCAGAAAATACACTTCAAATTTCGCGCTTTTTCGCCTGTGGCCGCCATCTTGGAACAAGCAATGACCTATGGGATTGATGACGTTTCACGGCTCCCTAGCCCTTAGCTTGTTCGATGTTGTTGTTGTTGTTGTTGTGATAAATTCCCGGGGGGGGACTTCCATATGAAAGTGACGGGGATGCTCGTCGTCTCGCTTAGGGTTGTAAATTGCAGATTTTGGTCTCACTTAGGGTGTTGAGGACTGAAAGCCAATATTTTTACCCACACAGGTATCGCTTAGGGTTGTGTGTCAAGAAATATCTATATTATTCTGTGTTAGTGGTCTAGAGCAGTACAGAAATCGCCGTTGTTAAAATTTACTCATAGAAGACAGCATTCGATTGCAACATCTTTAGCGCAATTAACATCTCTTTATCTCTTATTTAGTTGTCTATTTTTGCATGGTCTCCCTTAGGGGCTAAATAAAGCTGGAGCCACACCCAGATTGGTCTCCTTTAGGGTGTTAATTCTAATTTTCCGACGAGCATCCCCGTCACTTTCATATGGGAGTGCCCCCCCCCCGGGGATAAATTATGGCACAAATTCAGCCTTTTATACTGGAACCAGAGTATTCTTCCGAGGAAGAGCTTCTCGAGGATGAAGTAGATGAGTTAGACTTGCCGGTGAATGTTAATGCCGGTCGCTTGCGTAATTCTTTGTGGTGCAAGTGTGGGGAATGTAGCGAAATGCCGACAGAAATGGAATGTGTTTGCTGCCGAGAAATGAAAAATATTGAAAAGATGATCGAAGTTAAGTTTTACACGACTGAGGGGATATCTCTTGGAGATATCTATGATATTCTTTAAGCCCAGCTGTCAGGGGTTTTTGTTTGGAACAATTATATTGTCATGCTTGGACACAATGAATAGTGAACTTCACAGCACACTCACATTCTTTAGTTTTTTACTCGTACTGTCCTCATCACAGGCAGCCCAAGCTAAGGTTGAGAGCTGCGCATAAATTAGACTGTTTTTTCCACGCTATGCATAATAATGACATCGGCAACATTCTAGAGTTTGTATGGAAATGATACAAAACCTCTCAAATTGCCACAAATCAGAAAGAAGTCGAAATAAAAAAGATTTGTCTTATTTCATTGTTGTATTGGTCATTATTGGAGGGCTTCCTGGGCTGGTTTGAAGCTTCTTGGGCGAGAAATTGAGGTTTATATTTTTCATGTTTACTGAACGTTTAGAATTAATTAAAGGCAGGAAAAAGTTTCACACTGCACCTCACTTGAGGTTCGATAAATTCCATCACAATAAACGAATCGCCCTACAACTTCACAGGTGTATTCTTGGGTCTTGCGCATACCTCTGTTCTTTCTCATGGGTTCCAGATCCTCTTTTAAGGCGTTGAAAATCCCTCTTAAATACCAAACTCGCCTTTCCTGGTATGCGTTTTCATTTGAAGTGCACACATGAATCATTGCGAGCCGCGTTTCGACGACAAAATGTCCCTCAGCCTGGGACAGGCTGAGTGAGATTGTCGAGAAGCAAACACGACAGTGCGGAGTCCAGAATCGGAGATTCCCGTGGAAAGTTTCAGACGTAGTTCAACGAACAAGGAGAAATAATTAGTAACATCGTTTACTCGATTAGCTGTTAGCGTCACGCAACACTTGAGAAAGGGGAAGTCGCTAGCTCTAAAAATTTACGATACCTTCGATAAGTCCGCCGTGAAAAATTCCCTGTGAGTGTTTGTTTTCTTGCGGCAACGTTATAGTTTGTGATTTCCTCGACTTCGTTTATTTATTTATTTTTTCTGAAGCTCTCCTCAAAAATGTTCCCGTTGAACGGGCCACACTCTCCTCAAAAATGTTCCCGTTGAACGGGCCACGCTACTACGGCGTTCGATGAGGAAAACAACCTCGTGTAAGAAGACATGAGAGTCTCCCGGCTGTTCCTCTTCGCTGATTATTTTTCTGGCCAATCAGAAGGCGGGATTTCAAACGCTTCTGGAACTTGTTCGGTAAGAGTAAGTGCCCAGGGGCTCTCCCGCTCTTGTTGTAAACTTTCGCCCATGAAAATCCTGTCGTCCCGACTAGCTGCCCCTGGGTCTCCGAGGATGTGCTTGGTCTGGAGACCAGTTCATTAGAAACGGATGCCTGCTCTGTTTGCCAAGCTCTCTCTACGACAGGGAAAACGAATCTTTTACGAAGTACATAATACGAAGATTCTGATATTGTTTTAAGTTTTAAACAATGAGCAAATCGTTCAAATTTTGCAAAGTGGATCCCGCTGAAAAAAGATCGCTGCAGTGAGGGCTAAATTTCCTCTGCCTTTAGTGATAGACATTGGGTGTTGAGACAGCCACTTGTAACTACAGCCATTTTGGCAAGTCAAATGTATGGAAAGCTGCGAACCCTCATTTTGAATCTCATGCGCGTCAACTGTAAAGGAACCGCATTTTGGACAAAAACGATACAGTTCTTTAAGTTGCTCTTCGTATACAAGAAATGGCCTGCCTTCGAAATTAACTGTATTTTCCTCTGACTCGTTCTGTGATGATTGTTGACTCTTAAAACACTCGTCTTCAGAATCACTAGGGTAATATTCGGATTGGCTTGCGACTGGATTTGTTGTTTCGCTATATTGTGAGCTGCACAATTCCTCCACTTGTTCAGTAGAGTCAATGCACCGCCAGGAATCCTCGTTCACAGTTTCCTCAGTTTCTCTTTGGTCCTCCCTTTCCAGCCGTACAAGTAACTGACACTGCGGCTCTTCACCTCTAGCATAAGAGTGGTCGTTTCTTACCTCGACTGAAGCATCTTGTGGAAACTGATTCGCGAAATCTCTAGTTATTGCAGGTACCGGTAACTGTTCAACTTGCACTCCACATGATATTAGTTCAGGTAAGGGCTCTGAACGCTTGGAACAGGCTACGAGTTTGCTATCAATGACCTCCTCCTGCTCTTCTTTATTTTTCACTTCTCGATGAGAAGCAAGAAGTTCTTCGATGGTCTGGAAGGTAAGCGGCTTAATTTAACGACAGTCGGACAATAAACAAAATTTAAGAAAATGTATGGGCTAAAATAAGAACATCCTCAGGCTCAGCCAAATTGTACGCGTTCTTATAAAAAAAGAGTGTACTCGAAGCAAAGTAATTTTAAAAACTTAGACTGAAATATTTACCCGTTGCCGTTGCCGTCGCTCGGCACGTTGCTCGCTCTGCAATCTCGGTTTCTTTACTGGCGTGAAAGCAAATATGGTTGGCACAGCATCGTCTTTCAGTTTTCTTTTCCATCTGCTATGCCCAAGCAGTTTCTTTTGCAGAAGGACACTAATTTCAAAGTCATCTGGCAGAAAATGTTGCGAACATAATCTTGGGTCTTTTGATAATCTGATACACTGCGCGGCCTTTATCCACCTTTCTCTCAGTTTTTCATCTTTAGGAAAATTATGAAGACTAATATTTGAGTTTTTCTTACTTTTCTCACTTTTTGTAGTGTAATTACAGCCAAACGCGCTACACTTCGGAATGTTTACGCCAAAAGATAAACAACAAATTGTTGCGAAAATTTAAAGCTCGCGCCAACTGGGAGCCGTGAAACGTCATCAATCCCATAGGTCATTGCGTGTTCTAAGATGGCGGCCACAGGCGAACTCGCAGGGGTAATGCAGGGTTCAATTCTACCTGTTACCATCCCCCCCGGGCACACCCCCAGGGATTTGTAATTTTTTTCTTACTTGGCGGTCTATTCCCCACCCCCGGGCACGCAGTAACAGACAATTCCCCACCCCCGGGACTCCTCATCGACCACAAATAAGTTGTTTTGTGTTCAAAATTGATTTATGTACAATAGCACAAGCAGACGTTTTGACAAGAACTTCAACGTTTGAGAGTTTACTGAACGAAGGATATTACATAGCATTAAAAAACATGGACACTACATTGAAAAAGAAAACTGAAGAAAAAAGTCTAACCGCACTGGCATTCGGCTGGCGAGTAAAGAAATGTTCTTCAACGCGTGTTTTATTCTAAATATAGCACATGCACAAAAGTGGTCCGGTGAGCGAATTGATGACAGTATTTTAAAGGAGTTTTTCTTAGCTTGTTTCACAAGAACACTGGACTGAGATCTCTGTTTAATATCAAGCCGTGCATCTGTTTCATACAAGTACGCTGAAGAAATATTTCTATGTTTGTGATGAACGCCATCCATTCCAGTACGCATCAAACGCACCTTCGTTTAACAACTTATAGTAAACGTGCCTTTGAATACAGATTTTAATTTCGAGAGACTATTCTTCTCCAACGAGTCTACTACAAATTCTAGAGATTTTCCCTGGAAATAAGCAGTCTTCACTACGCGGTCCGGCGCCATTGTGTCAACTGAGAAGTGATAAGCTAGTGACGTGCTTCACAAGAAAAACGAGAAGTTATTTTCGATTTGCCCCGCTCCCCTACCCCCGGGACAAAACCGTTTCAAACATTTCCCCACCCCGGGCCCGAAGGGCTGGACTTGTCCCGGGGGTTGCCCGGGGGGATGGTAACAGGTAAAATTGAACCATGCATAAAAGCGCGAAATTTGAAGTTTATTTTCTGGAAAATGTTTGCGATCTACAAGATTTTACATATTTCACTGGATTCTGGGGGAGATTTAGAGCAGTTTGAGGTAAATATGTTATAACATCACTGGTTCCCTTTAAAAGCTGGCTTCAGTTCTTGGATTAACAATGTTTCTTTGATTTTGCAGCGGTAATCAGTTTTGCCCGACGCTAAAATGTCAAAATGTTCCCACTTGATGTTGTGTGCGGTGGTTTTGACATGGTCTGCAATGGCAGACGTGTGGTCATTTTTAACGCCGGAGGGCCTGAAGTTTCAGTTTTTCCGATCATGAAGTCGTCGTTTTGTTTTACCGATATAGAAATCATTGCAATCCCAGCAACTGGCTTTATAAATAACATAATTTTTCAAAATAATTGCCACATCAAATCTTTCTTTCCATACAAGGACCGCTTGAATCGTTCTCAAAAATCTAAGGTAATTTACAAAGCCAGTTGCTGGGATTGCAATGATTTCTATAGCGGTAAAACAAAACGACGACTTCATGATAGAAAAACTGAACACTTCAAGGCCCTCGTTAAAAGTTCACTTGCTCTGATAAAACACAACTAACTACTGCACTTCATTCCAGACTAGAAGTGGTGACTTAATGTGCCAAAATATACGATCTTAGTATCACATTTAATATGTTCTGGGACACAATGGCATGGCAGAATGGGATGACAAGTCAAAATGCTTTTCTTTGATGAAACAACTTCTTTGGAAGCAGTGCAAAATATCGTGTTGCCTACCGACACTTGGATGCTGACCTGGAAACTGATTGATGCAATCATGTAATGGGACTTTTTTCGCGTCAAATCCCCCCCCCCCCCCTCTGGTCTTGTATTTACTTTTGGTTTGCTCCAGGCTCAGATCTCTAGCAATTTGAGTGAGGGTTCTGGCCTATCAAGCGGCTGTTCTTCTTCTCGTATCTGTAAGTTCCGCAACGCCATTTTGTTGCCTGTGAAAGCGGGAACTGGGACCGACGCAATCTTCACTTACGGTGTGCCCAGTCCTCTAGACGACGAACGACGCAGTATTGCGGTAACCTTCTTCCCCCTCCCCCAGACGAATGAAAATAGACTGAACCATGGACACAACTTGAAAATAATCAATCTTAGAGACCAAGCAAGTCACGACTCTGGAAATGTTCCCTTCAAAAAACTAAAAATATGCCGATTATGCTAGCAGTGCTACTTTTATAAAAAGTGCAAAAATTATGCTCGTTTTTCCAAATTATGCCAAAAATTATGCTAGCACAATCGATAAGGGCCTATCTTCCAGTATTGTCTACAACTTGGCGCCGAAGGTCTCAACTGATAATTATTGACTAGCTCAGTCAACTAGTATTTTATAATAACCACCACCAGATTACACTTAATTTCAAAGGAAATTTTTTTAAAAGGTACCTTTAAATGCTAAGTGCAAGTTAAAATACGCGAGGGCGCTAAATGAACAAATGACGTGTGTAGCGCCGGACGGCTTTTCCGGACCAGCTTGGGCCAACCCGTCTGGCCCTACCCCGCCAGTTCGTCAATGCGTTTTCAATAGGATTGCGTTAGCGGGGCCTTACGGTGGTACAATAATAATAATAATTATTTATGGGCTCCTGTATTAGCCTGCAACATTCAAGTGGGCAATTAACCTTTGATAACCTTTGGATGCTGATCTAGATGTTCACACGACGACGCGTAAATAAACGGCACAGGGGCCCGTTCCTCCAGCTGTTCCTCGAAAGCCCCGAAAACTTTTCGGGCCCGAATAGCAATCTTAGCTTAGCTAATCTTTACATGTAATTACCTGTATCTTAAAAGCAAAGTAGTGTACAGACGTCAAAATTTGTATGATGGAAATCTCTATTTATATGAAAATTGTGTGAAAAGGACAGCTCTGTAAACTTAAGGTTTGAGATTTTTTAATGCCTTTTCGTACCCGAAAAGTTTTCGGGGCTTTTGAGAAACTGGCCCCTGGTTCAGTATTGCCGGATCTCTGGTGTAGAGATGCTGGAGCCAGACGTCACTCGAAGTGTATTACAACTAAACTGAATACAAGGCTGGCACTTTGGCAAAGGCACTTGCGCACTAGGAATTAGCCTTCCCTGAGGAAAGCTAATTTTGTTAGCCGAAATATTGGCCATTAAATAAGTCAGCCCTTTGCCGTCGTGCCAGCTTTTGTTCAAGTGGGCGATCACGTGTACAGTATCAAAACGGATCGAAACAGCCGATATTTCTTGCAAGTATCGATACTTTTCAAGGAACCCAGTATCGATGCTATCGGGTCTTTGGCATCGAGTCCTCCGTGTTTTTGCGTGTTTCGCATAAATTAAATATTTTCAAGAGCAGAAAAAGTAACCCACATGCGCAGTAGATAACTAAACACTGTAGGTTTCCCAAATAACTTCGTTTTGCAATGGAATAGTTAAAGTGGTCTAATTACTAAAAAAAAGTGATTATTTTCGAAAAGAACTTTGTGGAAAGCTTTTACCATCATTTTTTAGGGCTTCACGCCCTGACTTCACAATGAGATTACCTCTTTAGAATTCATTTTTATTTTTTCCAGAAAGTAAGGTAAAAGGAAATAATAAGAGGGAAATTTTCTCCTTCGCAGAGGCCACGCAGTCGCGCCGTGATGGCAAGCTTTGAAACTAATAGGAGCCTCTGTGGATGAGAGAGTGCTCGTTTTCATAATCCGGAGGCCTGCTACAGTCGCGTCTTGGCCGCATGTTTGGGACAAAACGCGCGGACGCTGGGTAGAGGGAAAAGTAAAGTTTTACCACGCAACCTCGTTCTCTCTCATCTCTGCGAATGAGAGAGTGTCTAAGTTAACATTTCCGGGCTTAAATTTTAAGGTATCAGCCACGAAAAAAAGTGTCAGTTTTTCATAATGAGATTTTTACATGCTCAGATAAATCTCTTCGAGAGCTTTCTTTCAAACAAAAAATTAGAAGAGAATAATGGCTCAATGGAGAGTTGTTAGGGACGGACCATTAGAAATAGCCGGAGGGGGGGGGGGGGGTGACTTTTACCAAAAAAAAATTCCTGCAAGGGAAACTTGTCTAAAAAAAATTCCTGCAAGCCGTTATGCCTAAAAAAATAATTCGTGCAACGGAAGTGACATGCATAGCATTAAAGGGCAACGTAAAGAAAAATAAGTTAAAGGAAGAATATTGTAACACTTTACACTTTATTACAACAACAGCTGTTTGATATTTTTCATACAACAAAACATATTAAAAAATGGTGATATCTTGCTTTCTGTTCAATCAAAACTACCACACATTTTCCCTGATATTTAAAATTATCAAAAATTGCACTATAAAATATCTCCTTTCTTTCTTGTATATAAATGTATTTTAGATAGAAAATTAAGTAAAGTAATAACTGTAATATTTTTCAACCATATTAAAATTATCGTGGTGCTGTCAAGATAAAGGGTGACTGGTACTTCTATGATGGGCTATGGGAACGACAACAGGTGGGAACAATTCTGGTCAAGTGTACAGGAGGACAGCCTTTCACCACGCACGGGTCTCTTTTGTCCCCTTCTGTTTACTTTGCTTTTTAACGACGCTTTTTAAAATAATAAGTCATACAAGACTTTTCTTATCGTCATTTTCTTATATACAATATACTAAAATGCTACACCTTCTGTGATTGGTCGTTACCTAAGATCTATTAGAGTAAAACATTGCGCTCAGTTTTGAAAACGTTTGTGAAATTTATATTTTGGATGCAGCAAAGGGAAGGCCTTGAAAACCGTTTAGTAGCAGAAGCTGTTTACAAGCATTTTAGGAAAACATATAATACCAAAACGAACTGTTTTATTTTTGTGACTTTAAAATTCCCTGAACTGGAGAAAGTCTCCAAAGCCGTTGCTATCATTACGAGACGTAAGTGAAGTTGTTGAAAAAAAAAGTTTAAATGAAAGGGTTTATAACAAGTAAAAACAAAGCAGAAAAGAATAACCCAAAACTTAAAGTAGCACTGGGGACTTGGAAAATGCCTAAACTGGAACAAGCTTCGACAGGTCAATCGCTACAAGGCAAGTTTGATTTTCTTTTCTGTTAGTTGCATAATATAAATAGATACCTTTTTGCCTTGTGCCGATCTTTTCTGTAATTGATCACAAAACATATGTCAAAAGTGTGACGCCCGCAGCATTTTATGCGACTTTTTCAGTGTTCATCAATACCACATTTTGACATCTTCTGTGATCTATTACTAAACAGACACACGACAAAAAGAAAGCTAGTTGTTAATATTATACATCATTCTACAATAACGGTAATGTTATAAATGTGTCACAATCCTCGTCTTTTTTATAACAAAGTTATGACTTAATCCAGAGAACATATCTGAGAAATGAAGTAATAAAGTAATAATGATATTAATGGTAATTCTTACGTAAATGTTAGATGTGTTGCAAAAAAAAAGATATGTATCGGTAGGCGAAAAAAAAAATTCGTGCAAAGCTTGTGTCCCAGAAAAAAAAATCCTGCAGACAAGTAGGCCGTAAAAAAAAATTCCGGCACCGAAAATTTTTTACCCCCCCCCCCCTCCGGTTATATCTAATGGTCCGTCCCTGGAGTAAAATATTTTTCCTTGTTAATTATGGTAATTGATCGCTGACAAGTTCTATCACACCTGATTAACTTGATCGCGTGAAATCGAAAGCGCTTCATTCGAAATGGTTTTTAGAAGTTTTTTCACGAAGTAAAGAAAGTTTTCTTTCACCTAAATGCATTTTTGTGTTCCAAACCAAGAATGATGGAAAAGAAAGCCCTTGAAAAAGAATGAGCAGTGAATTGGCGGAGAGCGATCAAGGTTCATTTTATCGAAAGGAGAAGTGGTTGCTTCGATGATTTCCCCGGATTTTGCCGCGATTTTCGGCGTCTTTATCAACCTGGTCAGCATTTCAGAAAATATTCATAACACATTTTCATTGTTACATGAAATACAGATTGAAATAAGGAAAACATTTCGTAAATAAAACGAAAATGATGAATGTTTTCTCACGTCCAAGAGCGGTGAGTTGAAAGCTAATAAATTATTTTCTGCCGCTCGCCGCGTAAGATTACCCCTGTTACATGTTACCTGTCAAAGTTCTATTGTTTGAGAAAGCTGATGCCTCCCTGGTATCGATCAAAATAGAACTCACCGGATATTTAGTATTTCTGGCAAGACGCCACAGAAAATGCATTTTCCTTTTTTTCTCGAAAGTCAAATTTTGGCGAGTTGTGCGTACGTTTTAAACTACAAGTCGACAGCCGCTCGACCAATTTGGCTGAAATTTGGCCAGATTGTTGCCAGATAGTTTTCTACATAACCGTGTCTGCGAATTTAAATCCCTCTTTTTGTTTTAAAGCTAGACCTTTTTTCCGCGCGAAGTACTAATTTATTTGTCTTCTCGGACTTCATGTGCTAATAAAAGAAGAACAAACGCACTTGTCAAAAATGTGAGACACGGTTTTTCAGCCATAGGCATCAAGAAGAGGGAGTGGAACCTAATCTATTAAGACATGTATGTGTGAAAAAACCTTCCCATTTTTCAAGTAAGTTAAACTTGTGCCTCTCTTTGAATATAAAGTCATTTTCTGGAATTATTAAACTGCTAAAAAATGTATAGTTTATAGGGTTTTTCATAAAACCAACAAAAACTAGAGCGATCCGCTCGCAAACGGTCCCGAAGGGTGGCTGGTACCTTAACGTGATCACGGTTTTTCGGCCCCGTTTGTGTAACCGGGCTGGAAATTTCAGCTAGCCCGGCTGGCTGAAACTCTCTTCACGTAATCGCCGACCACTATTAAAATGAAGGTAATTGATTGCGAACGCAAAGCGCAATCGAATTGATTTCTCCCTTTTTCCCGCCTGCCACGCCGGGTAGGGCTTCGACATTCGGGCCATCTATTTTTTTCATAAATCTGCATCCCTAAATTTGATAAAAGGTGCCATGATTTCTCTCAAATATTAAAGCAGCATCACATACATATTCCCGAAGGACACCCGATTTCACCCGACCAGATTTCGCCGTTACATAGGTATTTCTGAACTGCTGCAAACTTGAACTGGTGGAAATGTTTTTCACAGACTGCTTTAAAATGTTTCTCTGTTTTTAGATTAATGAACATTACATCACCAAAGATAATCTGAAGATCGCAACGAGTCCGTTAAATCATACCCGGGTTAAAAAATCGAACGTTCAGTAATCGAGCGATTCCGTTATATTATTTTTGATTCCGTTCGCCGGATAACCGAATCCGTTAAGTCGTGGGATAACGGCCGCGTTTGGGGTCATTCTCTTTACCGAAAGAAACGATGCCGTTAAGTTAGTAATTGATTAATTAATAATTGATACTTATATAGCGCAAATTAACATATAAATATGATCAAATGTGCTTTACAACTGAGATATTAAAATGAAAACGGTAAAAAATAGAAAGTAAAAATTATAAAAATTACAATAAAAAGTACAATAAAAAAGATAAAAATAATATCACCGATAGACATTAAAAGCAATTCTAAAAATCAGTTCTAAAAAGATGCATTTTCAGGCTAGATTTAAAGTTTATAAAATTGTCCATGTTCCGTAAAGGTGCAGGATAGTTAAGTCATGGGATAACGGCCGTGTCTGGAGTTCTTCTCTATACCGAACGAAACGAGGTCGTTAAGTCATGGCAGTCATGGGTTAACGGCCGTGTCTGTGGAGTTTCTCTCTATACCGAGCGAGACGAGGCCGTTAATTAAGTCCGTTAAGTCATGGGATAAAGGCCACGACTGGAGTACTTCTCTGTACCGAACGAAAGGAGGCCCGCGTTAATTCATGGGACAAGGGCCGCGTTTGGGGTCATTCTCAGTTACCGAAAGAAACGAGGCCGTTAAGCCATGGGATATCGGCTGCGTTTGGCTTGGTATAGATAATAATATTGAAATACCGACGAGGATAACGGCCTCAAAATCGTTCCTATATACAGACCAAGATAACAGCCTATTTCGTGATTATCAAAACACGCAACCGCCTCTAATACGTTCCGGGATATTCATGAAACGAAGGTTTTGCCTTCTTGAGTAGTTTTCTAGGGCTATTATCTTCTCCTGTTCCTTCCCCAAACCTTCTTTTAAAGCTCTAATTTCTGTTTGCTGGCTTTCCAATGCGGATTTCGCACTGCCTTTTTTCAGTAAATTTATATTATTTCTTGGAGGTGAGAATCCAAAGATTGTTGCCGGGCATGTTTTCTTGAAGTCGCTGTGGGTCTTGGCGTCTTCTTGAAATCACTGACAGTATCTTATGCAGACTGGAGGGGCTTTTCTACCTCTTCCAGGGTGTCTTTAATGCCCTCGACTTCTTGTTCAACGTCGGCACTGAGGCGAGAAATTTCGCATTTCAAGCTGCCAAAGTGCTCCTCCATTCTTTCTTCAAAGATTTAGAGTTTGTCTAGAATTTGTTTGAGATTCGCGCTCCTCGCCTGCTTCCATCTCGTCGCCACTAAAGCGAAAGCGATTCCTTTTAGGTGTTGGCTGGGACTGGGAAGACGATCGCGCCTGAAGTTCTAGCTTCTCTGACGCTTCGTTTAGACATTAAATGCAGTGGCTTCCCTCTCCGTTCACGTTACAGAAGGACAGAGCAAAAGAAAGACATCCGCCCGCCATTACCTCGTACCCAGGTCTCCTACACAGTACCACTTACTATCTCGCATCAGAGCACTTTACAAGCAAGCTTCAGCAACTGGCGAAGGATCCCTCTAGTTTAGGTTGGCGCATACAAGCTAAGCTTGAAACAAAATGTGCGCCGTTTAATGTTTCTGATACAATACAATACTTTATTGACACTCCCCTGGTGGGGCTTTTCAGTGACAATATATAAAAGTAAAAGAAATCTAATTTAAAACAGTTAACAAAAATTGATCATTATTTATCTTTTATGAATCCTTATTTATCTTTCTCCAAGCTAAGCGCACGCTGTCTCCCTGGTCAAGTCAAAACAGTTATCGATCCAGCGCATATTAACGGAGGAAAACAATAGGAGCGTTGCTCTAAATTTCTTGGAACAAACCGCAAGCAAAAAAATATGAACTCAAGATGCAATCACAAATAAATGTGAACCGGATTACCTTCCAACCAAGGAAATCAAATTCGCTTAAGGACGCTACAAAATCTATGGCTCCGACTTTTTACCATTGATTTTCAGTAGCGCCTAACGTAACCCTTTTAAGGGTAGTGGTTCCAGAGAGTGATCATCAGCTGGTTGTCAACTCATTTCTTTTTTGTTACGTACCAACACAAGGGGTCCAGATTGCGACTCATGATTCTTACAAGGACGAAAGCCAATGAAGAAACGCATGGCTATTGGCACTTTTCGGGTTTGGCACAAGTAAAAAAAGAGCTGTTTTTTAAGTGAGAAATCTGCTGGTAGTTACCAGCGTAAACGTGACTGTATAGAACTGCCGGCGTGTCAAAGATGAAGCACTCAGATGTTTTTACAGATCGAGTTAACTGTGTTTGACATAACTGGTTGTCATTACCTTGGTGCCAGTAGAAAAAAAACCATCAGTTATTATACGCTAAAACCTGCTTTTTTGATCGCAGGGATGGAGCAGAATGTCATTTTATTGGCGTTTCTTTTGATTGGAGCAATAGGTATGTAAAATACCGAAATCGGTCTCAAAATTGATAACCGGGATAATGGGGCCATTTGAGTTAATTGGCAGTCGATCGAGGGGTTACGACAGCGGGTTTTTAAACATGACCCGCCTTTATATACTGTTTGCACTAGCTGTTTTAGTTAATTATCCTCTTCAAAAAAATAATGATAAATACGTATCTGACCAAAATGTTTTTTCACATGTTCACCGACGTAACAGTAGCTGGTTTTTCAAACTTTTGAAGTGTGAATTAGTTGCTTGGTCAAGTCAGTAGTGATGTTTACCTTTTGCAGATTGGCTGCTGCTCACTTGCCTTTAATCTTTTTTTTGGAACATGGCTTAAACTTGTCTACTGTTTGGTGAAATTAATGTTTCTACCTGCCCCTCCC
>OZ024887.1:71304409-71323816 GCA_964017195.1 Siderastrea radians | reverse complement strand
GCATATCTTTCTGTGCACGCTCCAAGGATTTGGTAGATAGATAGAGATAGATAGATCGTTTATCCAATAAACACTTATGCAGCTAGACTGCAAGTAGTCTCTAATTTTGGCGATGGCGATTGCGGGGCGGACGAAATACACACGCGCGCGCGAAATTTCGAGGAGACGCGACGCGAAGGGAGCGTCGCGTCTCCTCGAACTTTCGCGCGCGCGTGTGTATTTCGTCCGCCCCACAATCGCCATCGCCAAAATTAGAGACTACTCGCAGTCTATTATGCAGCCCAAGGGCTGAAACCAAGGGCTAAATTGCGTATTTACATTTACAGCTAATATTATTTACATAATTATGATACAAAAACTAAAGCAATATCTTCACGTTGATAACTTTGTTATTTTCGTAATCTCTCTGCATGACAAAATCTTGATATTAGAATGAAAATATTGATTTTGAGAATTAGAGTTTTAATCCTATCACATGAAGCCAACCCTCACATCGCCCAGAATGCCGAGACACATCCGGGACTTTTACGCCCTTTCTCACGCGAACATTTGAAAGCTTAGCGAAAGTACACAAAATAACAAAGAAAGTTGGGCAAAACCGGTCAGCACCACTCGGAAGTTTTAATTTTACGGGAAAACGGTTAAGTTTACTGGTTAGCGTTCATATGGCTTTTGTATAAGGGATGTTAATAAAGCAAATGCGACTATTTTTAGGTGTGTAGCTGTTTGGGAAGCATTATCGTTTTCGACCTCAAATGTAGCTATTTTTACGCTCCGTCTGTATGGGACCGACACTTTTAGATTGAAAATCTCGAGAAATAAGATGTAAGCAAGTTAGCGTTCATATGGCTATTTATGCTTGACATTTAAAGACTCACTTGCCGAGTTTTCGCGCAAATCTGACAGTTGGAAGTATTATCGATTTCAGCTTTTCTGAAACCAACTCCCGCAAAACTGAACTTACATGCAAATACGTCCCACAGAGCCCCCCACGGGAGTTGATTTGACCGCTTTTAAAGTTCCCGCGAGTGTTCTAATGAATTCACAACTCCGTCTCCATAAACAATAGAGCGCAAGCCATTGTAATTAAGCATTGTATTGCGGTGTGAGTCAGTAAAGTGTGAGAAACTGATAATAACACCAGAATTCCGCAAAAAAAAAATCCAAAAAAAAGACACACACACGTGTTTTCGCGATCGCTGTATGTTACGCAGACGTTACGTCTCCACGATAACTGCGATCACAAACCACGCATAGAAGCATATTCCCCTTTCTAGTATGATCCAGATGATTATTGGCGTAAATAAAAACCTTTTAAATGCTTTGTTCACGCAAAAGCATTATTTTAATAGACACCGGCGGGCGCTTGTTTATTTATGATCACACGATAAAGAAAGTAAGGCTTGTTTATTTCACTTTTCTCTTTGTCTTCCTGCATTGATAAGATTATTTTGGTAAACTGAAGTCCTCAGGACTTCAGTTAAGCGGTGCTAAGGGAGCGAGCGTAATTTCCAATAACCGCGATCCGCTTGTAAAGTCATAAAATGACGCGCGTCAAAATTTGTCGCGCACCGGTGGTTTAAGCGGTGATGCGATGAAGCTCGATGAAGCTCGCTAGACACAAACAGACCTGTAGACAAACAGGGCAAATGATTTTTTGCAAAGCGTCAGACAAATTTTTGGCCCTTTTAAGTCGCGCGTGGCTAACCTTTCGCGCTTCAAGCTCACTAGTCAACACACATACCGACAGCCCGGGGTTTTTTTTGCGAATGCAATTCCTGCAAAGCGCGAGAAATAATTTTTGGCGCTTCTCTCGTGGAGGGCAGGTAATGCTTCGCGCTGGCCTCAACCGCTTTAAAACCGCTTGGTTTGCATAAACTATTTCAGGTAACGTTTAGACAGTCCATGATAAAATTTGCTCGCGAACTCTTTGACGAATCTCTCTATTCAAAAGGTTTGAATAGAGAGCGCGGCCTAATTAGGGCCCAATTGTTCACTTTCTCGCACCTTGAAAATTGCTTCACACTCCCAACCGTTTGATTGACAGCAGTGGAATCGCGAAGAGGCTCGAGGTATTCCCAAAGGCAAGGTCTTCTGACCAATCACAGCCGACTTGTTCTGAACATGCAAATTATTATGCCGCGCGTCCTAAAATCAGGCGCTGTAAGTACATGTCGCAAAAGACAATAGCATTCTGGGCGATGATGTGCCACATGTATGAACGGTATTATTAAAAGGGACTATAATGACAAACAAACGATTTAACACCACTCAAGTGCCAAAGGAAATTTGGGAGATTTAGGGAATGGGTGAAACAGTAAAAAAAGAGAGATTCACTCACCTGCTATCATTCCTGTCACAAGTAAATTTACAGACACGAGGAGAACTGTTATTGCAGTTCCTTCCAACTCTGTCTTCACCCCAGAAGAGATGTTTTCCTCTGGTATCTTCAGCAGCATACCCACGTTCATGTTGGCAACCGTAGCCAAGAGCGACATCAGCTGAAGCCAGTGTTCAAATCGATCGCTGATTGGTTGGTAAGAGGCAAAGAGAATGGTGTACAGTCCTGACATGATAGCCGCCACTCCAAGGCTTGTGCGACTCTCTCCGCCAAGGAAAACAAGCACGGAGGTAAGGATGATTTTTCTGACAAGCTCTAGCACTTCCCAGAACCAACAATTATCTGAATAGTTTTCATAAAGGAAACTCAGACCAGCTGAAATCTCGTTTCTTTTGTTCTCGTCAGTCATGGTGTTGCCATCTTGGACTCCTTCGCTGTGATGGTACTTCCACAGAAGGAACAGTGTCACAAGCGGAAACCCCACCACAAACGTCAAAAATGCATAGGCAACATTGGCAAGTTTGTGGTGAGTGTTGGTAAAACATTCCAAGTAATAGTCGGACTTGAGGAAGGATTGACATGAGTTTTCTTGGCTGTCGACACAAATCTTCTGGCAGGACGGTGGAAGTATTTGAAGAACTTGAGAGGAAACTGTCGGGTATACAATAAACATAATCAAAAATGTGTATCGATAAGACGTTTCCTTGGTTCCTGCAAAGCAGTTCTTCAGGTCGTCTGCCCTGAGACGTTTAGCTTTGTTGAGGTACAGCCATCGAATGTAGAAGTACGCGAAGAATGTTATAACAGCAGCCACTAGAGTGACCACTGAGAGAAGAAAGGAAGTATAAATTGTAGTGTGAACCTGGTTTGTAAAACAATTGACCGGAGCAATCTGTAGCAAGTTAAGCTGGAGGAGCTTGGCGTAAGAAGTAAGTTGCAACAAGAGCTTTGGCCACTGGACGTACGAAAATGCATCGAGAGTACCAGAGGCTACCTGGTAAAATCCAATGAAGATCTTGAACCTTGCAAGAACAATGTCTGTTATGGACCGCCCAGATGTGCTCTTCAACTTTTTTCCAATCAAAAGCGGTAGCACGACAATGGTTAGCAATAGAGTGGCTAACAGTATTTGTCCTATCAGCCATGGTAAAGTCGGGCACTTTTGACAGGTCGATATCATTTGGTAATATCCCTCACTACATACGGCACACAGAGGCCCTTCGTAACCTTCAGAACATGGCGATTCCATTCCTCCTAAACAGGCGTCTTTCACTGGACATGCGTAAGCCTTTGGAAAGGACCCGTTGAATGCAACAAACTGCTCGAAGCCGCTGCCAAACATGTTGGCCTGCACCTGAAGAGCTGCTGTAAAATTCTCGTAATACTTTCTGCTCTCTCTAGACTCCCATTTCCAGTAGAACACTGGCTTGAGGTTGACAGATTCGTTCTGGCAGGCGAGCCCTATGGAGGGACATTTCATGCATTGGCCAAACCGATCCAAACGGTAAAATTCCTCTAAGCAAAAACATGCTCGAAATCTTGCAGTTCTTCTGTACTGGGTCCCTAAGGAGAAAAGGAGGTGAAATCCAGTCTGAAACTGAATCAAATTTTGGCGGTTTCTTTTGCTATTTGAAGCTTAAGCCTTTACAAGGCTAGATACATGTACATGTAACAGTAGCTCTGATTTGTCTTTTTTTTTTCGTTTTGCTAATATTTGGAGGAATCAGTTTGAGAACCAGACACACCATCAGATCAGCTTTCAACAAACTGCATTTTTTTGTCCTTGAGTCAAAGTGAAACCTTGTGTCGTTAAATACGGTCCTAACTTTATTCTTTGAACTTCATTCTTCATTCAAATGAAAGCTACTGAGCTTTGTTTTTCCTGCGATGCTGGTCGTTAATTTGAAATAACGGATAGATCAAAGTTGGACACTTGTTCGAAAGTTTGACAGGGATCAATGTGTGACACACTTTGAAACATGGCACTTCCCGGTAGAGACAAAGGGTAAACAAATTACTGTCGTTACCTTCCGGACAAGCGGTGCATTCAGTGATGTCCTTCCCTGGAGCTACGTCAGGATGAACATATGTTCCCGGTGGACATTCCTTACAACCAATGCCATCTACGGCTTCTCCTTCATCGGAATCATCAAAATACCCTATCACATCTTGGTAGAATCCACCTGACATAGCATCAAAGATTTAAGATATTTAATATTTAGGAACAATAAATCTCAAAACCTCGTAGAGCTAGCGTCAAAGTGGAATTTTGATACTAGGCTTTCAACAGTCCTCTGTCTTTACATAATCCATGACTTTTTTCCTGAGTCTTGCCGTCATTTTCAATATGACGTTTACTTTGACGTTCACAGTTGTTTAATGATTGCGTTTTACACTGCCGCCAATTACAATTACAAGATTAATAAATTCACACCTAAAAAAAGGTAAAATAAAGTCGCTATAGGGAGTGTGTTTTCTCAGCCTACTGTCAACTGGTCAAAACCACTGATGACGAAATGAGGACGCACTAACCTGGAGAACAAGGGGAGCAGTTTGGATATCCAACAACTGTTCCAAGTGGACACATCTTACATTCCATCTTCGGGAATGGAGACTGGACGTCAGGTTCAGCACTGTTGCATATTACTCCTGCTCCAAACAACGTGAACTGAACGGATGGGTCCTGAATGATGTCATCGCTTGATATGGGTATTTCTTTACCCGTCGGCATTCTACGAGAGAAAGATGCCTTCTTAGTACTAATATAAATTATAACATGGTGCAAAGACAGAAGAGAGATGGAGAAATGTGGGGTCACAAGAAACTTTACCATTGGTTCCATGGATCAATCCCAGTACAACCTACGAGGAAGACCAAATTCGCCTTATGCCGTCGTAGATCCAGCTGGTGGGTGCCTATAGAATACTCTTGCTGCTGGCTGTCTGCTCACATCTACAATGTGAGCAGACAGGTTAGGCGGGTAAAGGAAAATGCTGCCTCACTTAAAGCAGGGACCGTCCCTCCATACAAAGTGGAATCTTTGTGAATAAAGTGCTTAGATCATTAGGCTGGTGCTCGTGTTTCCAAAACATATATAAAATCACAAGAAGTAATGCTTATCTTTCTGGATGATAGTACTAAGTAATGTGAAGGTTATACGGAGAATTTCGTCGATGCAAGTTGGCGTGTCAGTAAACGTCGCAAAGACAGTTTGCAAACAGATGGAATGCTGTTTTTTTTTTGCGACCTTAAGCTTCAGTTTGCATTGAGAAGGCAGCTATAAGGTGTACCCAACGAAATGCCGGCACCAATTTAGACCCGTGGACGGAGAGCAGCAATATGAAACAAGTTGTCTTGTCTGTCTTGTTGTATACTCACATCAACAAGGTAACGGTGTCTTGAGTCCAAGGATACATAGCAGGGATGGTCTGAAGTGAAGTATCTATAAGATTGCTTTGGAGGCGCAAATTAAAGACATTTTAAATTACCCAAGGAAACTACATATGTGTACATAGACTACTAAAAAATTAAAGAATTATAGCAATGGAAGTACTGAGATAAATGTTTACACTGTTATCAAAAAATGCATTTTTGAGAAACATTGGCTGCTCATAAGATGTAATGGATTTCTCCCCAAGTTCCTGCAAAACAAAAAGGACATTCTGTGAAGGTCTGTACGTAACGACTCTTGTCTGGCTTAATGTGTACCTGATAAGTATTAGTGGAATGAAGCTCGGCAAGATACTATGCAAGAGACTATGATTTTGTTTTTAATGTAATATTTATTGTAATAACAGAATCGTTACAGAGCAACAAGTAACAAAATCGTTACAGAGCAACAAGTAACAATTACAAAATCATTCCAGAGTTACAATTACAAACAAGAGAGGAAAACCTTACATTATACATACATACATCTATACATTAATTTGTACACGATTACTGAGCTACCTACTGTATATCACACAAAACTACTGTTCACACTGATTAACACAGTGTCTAACATAGTCGTCAATCAGCGTCAAACGTTAATCGGCTACTCGAAACAATGCTATCGTGATAAAAATACTGCAGAGTTACATGTCTAATAATGGCTGCCACTTTTGCTTATGGAATTCAAGTCGGTTATTCACAAAGGCAATGTGCTTTTCAATGCGTTCTATGTATTTCAAATTACGGCTATTAGGTGGCATAGTAAAGGTGTTGTTTTTCTTTGACGGTTATGATATGTGATTTGCTTACCAGTAATGATGACCTGATTTAGTAGCTAGTGTCCAAAACGGAGACTTAGAGGTGTATTCAAGTATAATAGCTATGATATGAGTCGCACAGGACCGGCTTTTGTCACCACAATTGAGAAAAGATATTGGAGATAAACAGGCCGCACATTGGGAAACGACGGGGGAAACGTGTCCCGTCATGCGTTTGTTCGGAATCTAAAGAGATTATGAATCCCGGCATGGCCATAGCATACCACGGTCACCTGGGGGAGAAGTGTTCAACAAGAGCAACACAATTTGGGAGAAGCCAAGTAACAATCTGTTGTGGGCGCCCTGTGTTCCCTAATTATGGAACGAAGAGGTACAGTGATGATGGTGATGATGATAATGATTATGGTGATGATACATAATTATTATTATTATTATTATTATTATTATTATTATTATTATTATGAAATGAAGCAAACAAAACTAAAAAATTACCAACACAAAAAAGAAAACCAAGCCTCTTACTCACAGGAAAACCAGTCTCACCAGACCTTCAAAAGTGTGCGACGTGATTGTTCCCAGCTTGTTTTCAGATAGCTCCCTGTAAAAGAAAATTGTTTCTAAACAACGATCCGGCACATCAATCATGCCTCTTTAATCGTATTAACCTTTTACTGCAGAATTCTAGAAACTTCTTACAAGTAGATGACACTTCTGATATCTTTAAAGGCGTAGTCCTCGATCTGAGATATTTTATTGGACGAGAAGTCCCTAAAAGTCATCAAAATGTTTATGTTAAATGGCAACGTCTTAGAGTGACAACTTTTTGTTGACTAAGCCTTGATGGTTCTATATAGCAACCACGTAAGAGCCAGCGTGATTATAATTTGCAAATAGACCATAAATAAAACTTTTAAGCCTAAGCCCTTACTAATATTGAAAAACAAAAGCCAAAAACTAATATGGCGGACTTAAAAAGTCATGACGTAATTTCTATGGAAGGTGACATTATTATTGACGTTTTTAATCCTTTAAAGAGATTAGGTTTGGATACTCTGCACCGTCCAAGTAGTCATGCTGTCATAAGTTTAAGCGAGAGAGAGAGAGAGAGAGAGAGAGAGAGAGAGAGAGAGAGAGAGAGAGAGAGAGAGAGAGAGCGTCGAATTGACTCCAAAAAAGGTTACGAAGTCTGTTATAGCTTAGATATCCCAACATATCAGTGACTTGGTGAAATAACCAGCATCTCGTTTGATCGGTGGAACCGGAAATTTATTTTCATCTGACAAATCGCAATTTTTCAAGATCGATTAAGTTAGTTGCGTGGAATTAGCCTGCACTCACAGTATTTTAAGTGTTGTTAATCCATCTAGTAATCCTCTCTGAATGATAGTCACATTGTTCTTTTCGAATAATCTACGAGGTAGTGATTTTTAAGTCTAGTATATTGGCCTTTTGGAAATTGTCTCTCAGGCTGTAGCTAACGACTTAAACTCAACTAGCCATAGCCCCATGCACTCTTGATGAGATATACGTAAGGGCAAAAACACCTTCTCAGCTTTTTTGTCAAACACTTAGTGACTTTGGCTTAGCTAGATAACTGTGTTATTTATATACTTTGCAGAGAAAGTATTTCCCCACAAGAGAATTATAGAAAGAAGAGAAACACTTTTAAAATCTAGGATAACTCAGAATACTGTGAAACGGATTTCGAACAACCAGGGGTAAAAAAGTATCTTGAAATAGAATTGACTAGCAAATGAGAGTGATCGTTTGATTTTCAATTGTTAATGCCTTGTTCAGACTATTGCTGAATATTTCACAGTATTGACAGGTATTGAAATTATTACGATTTCTAAATGCAATAATTTTACTTACAGGGATGTCAAATGAGTAAAGTATCGAAAGGCGTCTTTATGAATAACTGAAATTTTATTTCCTTTTATCCACCTGCAACAAATTAGATAGAATTTTATAGCATAAATGCACCATTCCCTTTATTATTTCCTTTGATTTGAATATTAAGTCGAGGCTCTCGTAAGCGACCACCTCGGGAATTCAGAAAGCGGTGGCCACTATATCTGGTCGCTTACTAGGATAGGCTCTCGTAAACGACCACGTGATGAAACAACTTTCAACTTTATTTCATACTGTTTACAGCATTGACATTAACAATTATTTATAACACATTTACAACCATTTACTATAAAAAAGCGTAAAAGAAAATCATAATCTAAGGAAGTACGTGCACAGAGGCCAAAGGAGCGACAGCTTTCGAGTTGGCCACTGTCATGTTAACTGTAGAATTAGAGCCCAAGATTTCTAAATATGGTTAACTAAATGGGTGTTTAAGCTAAGTTACACACTAAGTTTACATTATGTAGATATAAGTATATAATTATTAGGACTAGCACATGTAAAGAAAGGAAACACACACACAGCCTCACACAAGCACACACACACACATATAACATAACATATATATGTTGAAAGAACACTCAGGTATATATTACTGTATTAGTTCATGAATATTTACATCATCAGCTACATCTGACCATTTAAAGGTGGTCGCTTACGAGAGCTTTTAGCAGAAGCTTGGCATATGTTGTTGGTTACCAATAGTATTGTAGTAACAATATAAATAATTGTAATTACCTATCACAGAAGAGGTTTGCCTATGTACAAGTCAACAAACCATTAGCGCTTATGTTATGTATCACTTTAAACTTGTAACCCCAGGCTTGAGGAATTATGATAAATATCAAAGGGAAAAAAGTCTAAAAGGTATAAAGCAAGGAATCTAAAAGCTTCAAAATTTCAAAAGAAGGTAACTGCTTCGTTCAGTTAGCATATCTTACAATTGTATTCTTAAGCTTGAGAGTCCTTTGAACGTGTCCTGGTTGATTTCAGATATCTTGTTGTCTCTTATGTCTCTACAACCAACGTGTTAAATAAATGAAAAAATTCAGAAGACACTGAACTGTACAGAAGCGGCAACAAATTTAACGTCTGGTTGGAAACCCATGAAAAAAAGTTATATAGTTATATAGATCTTTAAAACAGATCGTGGTTAAATAAAGGTTTACTTACTTACTTACTTACTTAGGTGCGCTCTTCGGACGTTTTGAAGAAATCCATAAATGGTATCATAATCTCCATTTCCTGTCTTACATTTGTTTTACGATCAACTACAATTAATAAAAAGCAACTCTTTACTTTATAACTCACAAAGATTGAAGTTGTGTAAGATCGTTAAAGGCTCCATCCTCGATAGTTTCAATTTGATTTGCTTTTAAGTCCCTGTATGGGTTACAAAGCAAATTATGACACTCAGACGTCCTTAAAAGTGCAGATTGACAGAGTGGGAAGCGAAAAAAAATTGAAAAAGCCACCTCACTTAGATTTGCCACCAGCATTGTTTCGATTGGGACTTGGCGTGCGTTTCTCAAAAGCCCCGAAATGTTTCGGGTCAATTTCGGGAACGATAATTTGCACTGTATCTTGTAAACAATGAAGTTTCTAAGCAAGAAACTTAGCCGTAAGTTAAACATTTCTTACCTTAAAAACAAGCTAATATGATAGCTTTATAGAATGAGTGGTTCATATTTTTACGAATGCCTTCTCAGAGCTTTCGAGACACGCGCCTTTGGAGACCAGTGCTGCAGAGATCAAGGTAGTCGTCCGAAAACCACTGGAAGAGGGATCTTTATGCAACGTATCTTCTAACCTTCCTCATAATCCTGAGCAGTTCGTGGCAAAAAATTATAAATTGGAGTTCAGCGATACCACGTCAAATTAACTGAGTCTAAGATGTTTTCTAACTAACAACCGGAGTGTCCAATGGAACTCCGAAATAACGCGCCCCTTTATAACGAAGTCCCCATCAAAGCGAATGGTATTCTTCACTCCCGCCAAACTTACAGTGAAACTGATGTATGGAACAATACCCCGATACAACGAACCCCGGTATAATGTAAACTCTAATATAAAGGACGCAGCGCAGAAGCCCCAACTTAAAATCATAACAATCTCGGACCTTAAATCAACAGTACTTGCAACAACAGTACTTGGATAGAAAATTGCAATCACATGCTTATAGCAGAACTTACAGAAAGTTGAGGTTTGTTATTCCCTGCGACGTCTTCCGCTTTATCTCCGTCAGTCGGTTATAGGATAAATCTCTTAATTTAAATATGAATATAGTGGTTAAAAATGTCTTGATATGGGGGGGGGGGGGGGGGCGGTGATCGAGTCTGCCACCAGTTTTAATTAACTTGAAAACCTCTAAGATATCTGGAGACTTCATTGTCAAATAACCTGCCGTTTGCAGATCTTAATTCACTTTATTATGAATACCGCGAGTAAATGTTAAGAACCTCTGTCAAGAAAATCATCGTGTCATTCAGTTAACGTGGTAGAAAAGTGGGCTAAATTTTGTGAACTCGCAGCTGCCTTTTACTGAATAAATAAAAGACCCTAAGGCTTTATATAAAGCTATCCCACTGTGGCGAGGTTCATATCTGGCACAGTTTTCCCCCAGCAGCGCAAATTTACGTAAGCTATCTTGAGAAACTTTGTTGCCTTGAATATGAGTTTGCTACATACTTAGCCAGCGATGGCATTATCGGATGATCGAATGACAAGACTCCAAATCATCTTTGTTCCACGAGGTTAAAATCTACTTACAGTGACCCAAGCAAATACAGGCCCTGAAAAGCAGTGTCTTCGATGGCATATATATTGTTTTTCCTTAACCGCCTAAGAAAAATCAAAACTAGATAATGTACCACGCTCATAAACACTAGTAATCGAAATAACAACCTTGATTTTTAAACTGCGACTGAAAAATCAGCCAATCTAATGGTGGAATGAGATGAGCGGTTGCTTGGTTTCAGAGATGAATATAGGACTTTTTCATATGAAGATTCCAAATGGCAACTTGTGCACAGCTGACACAGCAAGTCAAAGTATTATAAAATGCTATCGTTTAATGCCTCCGGCTATCATTGTCTGTATAATTTGATATAGAAAATGGAAAAATTATTTGAAAACAATTTTGTGTGCCAGGTTTGTGTTTGAAGAGGAGTTTTTTTAAGAACACTGTGCAAATCTCGTCTACTGTCAATGCCAACATCACGATGATCATCAAGGCAAGGGTTGATAGAAGCTTTTCAGTCGTCTTGTTTCTTTGACGGGACTTGATTCACGTACTTCAAAAGCCAAAGTGATCGATCACGTTTCTTAAGTATAAAATACATTGATAAGCTTTCCGGGTGGTTGTATTGCGGTCTGAAAAGTTTGAGATTTCGCCAATAAAGACCCAAGTCTTTCATTACAATTAAATACAATTTCTGAGGCGATGAAGGTGTCTTCGGAACAGATATTCACAGAAGCGATCCGTTGGGTGCCCCTGTGAAAGACTGCTACAGGATTAGAATGAGTTTGACATCTCCGCTCTCGCCCCTACTTTACAAATGCTTACACTGTTCCTAGTACTCCCGCCGGGTAATGGAGTCCAGCAAATGTCCTTTTGCTGATCTCATGAATTTTGTTGTCATCAATGTCCCTGCGTAGAAAAGACGCCAAAACAGCGCTAGCATGACACTTTGAACTTCCCAAAAAAACTGCTCACTTTTAACACGCGGTGACAATTGGATTTTATCAGTGAGCTCTATGAACGTAACATGTGTTGAAATGGTCTGTTCGGGGGGAGTGGCGTACGGACAAAAAACAAAACTGAAAACTAACTTTCTTCACCCAAGATTGTCTTTTTAATGTAAACTGATAACCTTACAGTACAGAGGCTAGCTTTGAATCACACAAGAACTATCGCTCCCATCCTTTTATTTTGACCACGCGAGAACTGTCAATCTTATGTCAGTTACCCGTCAAACTCAAATATATTCTTACGTGATAACTTGCGCACCAGATCTATTGCGAAAATACGCATGCTTCTGAAGGTGGTTAGCATAAAAACCTTCGCGAAATTGCGTAGTTACAAAATCTACCTTACGCTAAATTTTCAACATCGTTCTCAAGGTATCAAAATAAAGTAACAAGAGCAATTTAAAAATTACAAAGAACAATTCTATCGATTTAAATTTAACACACTCTACTTAAATACAAGTGAAATCGCAAGTTGAATATTATTACATAACAGTAAGCTACACGTAAGTTAATTTAGAACAAAGCTTCTTTCCAAATTTAAGGTCCGCCTTTTTCAATAAATTGATAATGGACGTGATCTCAATCTTGGAGAGCAAAATTAACATGCACAACAGAACTTGACATAGCACCACTGACAACAGACTATTTGCCTTGTTTAACACTTGTGAATTACAGTTTCCCTTTTAAAACAAACCAACTAAAAAGCAATAAATACAAGGAATATTAAATGGTACGAATTCAGCAGGAAACACGAAGAGATTGCGCTTAAATGCTAAAAGTAAGATAGAAAAGTTATTTTCAGGAAAACGATCACGAATGTCAAACCCTAAGGTCAAAACCAAAACAAGCAAATTGATGTACTGCATGTACAAAAACAATTGAACATTTCATCAAATAAGCATTTTAATTTCCTAGCAACGTGTAAGCAAACTTCGCAAAAACATCCGTTTCGTGCCAAAATCGTACCAAGGAATAAATATCAAAAACACAACCAAAAACGAACTGTTGAAAACGTTGCGATCACTAAAAACCTACAATATCTTACTTAAAACTCACACAATCATTATTCTAAAGAATCACGTATTACACAAATATTCTTGAAACCACAAGGCATACAATAACATCAGCTGGTGTAACACCTTGTTAGCAGTCAAAAACATGAACAAAATATGAGTCTTTGGACTGATTCACTACGCAAAGTTTAGTCTTAAAAATTGCGTATTTTTATTGTTTAACACATGTGCTTTTGAAAATCTTGCTCACTGGCCGGAAGTAAGCTGAACTTTTACTGGACTTTCCGATAGTTTCTAAAACCAACCAAAGATAATCGCAGCATCTTGGAAATTTTTAACGTGGTAGAAAGGCCACCGAGAACAAATTATCCTTTCTTTTACCATCGAGGGTTTATTTAACGTGCAAATACTGTTGTCAAGGGATTGTTATTATGTCACATTTTAAATACCCTGCAACTACTTTGTCTTTTCTTCGAATAATAAACGGATAGTTTATTTACCCTCGCAACTGGCTCAATAGAATTATAGATAACAAAGCTATCGAAATTGTGTTGGATCACGACGAGATAAAACAATTGCCAGCGTACAAAGTACAAATACCTCGGCCAAAAAGTTTGAGCGAAAAGCAGCCTGGAGAGGGAAATTGAAGCGCCTATAAGATCCGGTTGGGTATGATTTAACAAGTTCAGAGAATCGAAATATTGAGGAATCAGGAATACCCAACTCGATTAAAAGTAGTATGAATGTGGATTGCAAGCGTTGGATGATGGGCTACATTCAATGGTGGATGGATGTGACCTCTACTTAACCCTTCAATAGAAGCATCGGACTGTCTTCTTGACTCTTTGACACATGAAGTCAAGGGAACAACTAAGTACATTCAGTCTGTCAATCTTTGTTTAATTAAAAAGACAACAATGGAAGTACTTACAATGATCTTAAACTGCGGAGATGGGTGAATGCTTCATTTTCTATTATCTCGATTTCATTTACCCTCAGTTTCCTGAATGCAATTAATTGATAAAATATTGACTTTCAGGATATCTCAAGTCTCATTGTTTTTCACAAGAAAGAATTTCGCAAACATTTATGTGTCCTTCATATAATTAAAATAAGACAAAATGATATCAAAAAGTGTAAGCAGTTTTTATACTGACAAAGTTTGCAGCCTTTGAATGCCTTTAAATACTCCTTTCTTGATCGCCTTCAAATGGTTGTATTCCAGAGATCTTTTTATTAAAACAAAAATACACAATTCAGTTTTGAGACGAAGAAATGCTATACTCCTTGCAGGTGGATAATCTTTGGAGATGGGTGAATGCTTCATTTTCTATTATCTCGATTTCATTTACCCTCAGCTTTCTGAATGTAATTAATTGATAAAATATTGACTTTCAGGATATCTCAAGTCTCATTGTTTTTCACAAGAAAGAATTTCGCAAACATTTATGTGTCCTTCATATAATTAAAATAAAACAATTAAAATGGCATCATAAAGTGTAAGCAGTTTTTATACTGACAAAGTTTGCAGCCTTTGAAGTCCTTTAAATACTCCTTTCTTGATCGCCTTCAAATGGTTGTATTCCAGAGACCTTTTATTGAAAAAAAAACTACTCAACTCAGTTTTGAGACGAAGAAATGCTATACTCCTTGCAGGTGGATGATCTTTAATAGCAACCGGTTCCCCTAGCGGAGACCAAGATTCGAACCAACAACCTTTCAGTGCACTGTCCATTGAAGTCTCCCCCCCACCCCCCCCCCCCCACCCCCTCGCTCCTCCACAAAGCCGTGCCTAAACACAACTGCACTACACGCTGACTGCACAAAGGGAATATACTTAAACTAATCAGCAACTTGAACTCTTAACTTTGCCTTTTCCGTTCCTGCAGTCGTTCCGCCCAGACTGTGGGCAGCGAAGCGGAGAGGTAGTTAGCTTGCAGGGGATTTTGTGAGGAGACAGTCTTCTTTATACCTTTCCTTGCTTATGATATTTTTTCTCACGCACAATGTTTTTCTTCGCTCCCCACAATTTGAGCCTGGATCAGCCTGGAGTTGTCTCAAGTTCCTTGCTACATAGCAAAAAGCAAACTCCCTTTAAGTTACCTTCAATTACAAATATGAGTTCTGAGAATTTTAAAACAAGTAAGAAGAAAAGAGAGAAAGGAGAAAGCAGACCAGAAGACCAACTTGTTGCTTACAACTGTTGAAGAATGCCAAGATCTATGAAGGATTCTGTCTGGATGCTTTGAATCTGGTTGCTTCTGAGATTCCTGTGTTTGATTTCACATATTTTCTAGTCAGTTTTACGGTTGGAGTCTACTAGCTCACATATGTTTTAAGTGTCAGGTAAAACAATGTTACCTGATCCCAAACGGAAGGCTACTTTAATACCCGTGCAGTAGCTAGGCCCATAGCCAGACCAAAATTTTCACCAAGGCAGTCAAAGGGCAAAATAGAAAAGACAAAAATAAAGATACTGGTCAGGAGAGTTTATATTTTTCAACGCAGTTGTCTAGTTTGTACCCTCACATAATTCGAGCCTAGTAGACCGTTATCTCGTACTAGGTCCTGCAGTTTGAGATGACTCGCAGACACCAGACAGCTGACCAAAGATGAGATGATCGGAGACGCCATTTTGGTTTCTTCAAACAAACCAAAATGGAGTCTGCGAACGAATATAGAAAACATTCATCAAGTACAAACGGTGAAAATAATAATAGTAACGAGGCTTCACCCTGACATTGGCTGCATGTACGCTACGCCGTCACTAGAGGATTTAGCCGCAACACAACTGAGATAAGCTAAAGGAAGATTAGGCTAGGCTAAATGCCTAGGTCGCGTTATTTTCCTGTACGGCAAAAGAGTACACTCAAATTTTTAACAAGGCAATTGCCTCGGATACCTCTCTGCTGGCCACGGGCCTGTGCAGTAAATATTTTGTTTTAAAATTAGACCTCTAGACTGAGTTTGCTATGAGCAAATAGTCAACAAAGCAGAGGTGAGTTGATCGCTCTAAGTAAACGCGGTCCAGCGCCAGTGGTCCATTTCAGTCCATTGTTTTAGTACATATAAATGATTTCATCAATCAGGGAGACAACGATATTTAGGTTGAATTTAAAAAAAATTCAAACTAAATTCTTAGTTTCCAAGGACATAACGCACGCAATGATTGTCGTCTCTCTATCAGAGAGTAGACAGTGATGACGGAGACAATCAGAGTCGAGTGTTCACAATAGACCACAATGAAAGTCTACTAATAGCAAGTAGGCAATGACGATTGCGCCAATGAGATTCACATATTCGCAATAAGCACTGCGAAGGTCTTTAAATAGCGAATAGGCAATGACGATTGAGCCAATGAGATTCGTGTATTCGCAATAGACCAAAGTGAATGCCTTTTAATAGCAAATAGGCAATGACGATTGAGCCGATAAATAACTTTAATTTCTGTGCAAAATATAATCTTTAACTCGTTTTCGTCTGGACTCGCAGTCCAGACCAGCAGTGGTCAAAGCGACACTAAAATCTGTCTCTGACTTCAGTTCTGCATTCATGCATCACCCCCTCGCGTGCTAGAACTTAATGATGCAATGTATTACTATATGTGAGTGATGGCGCGTAGGTTATTTAAAGAGACTGCGTGCCCACGTTATTGGTGGCCAACGAAAAATTGTAACACATCATCATAGATCGCCACTTACAATAGCTTCAGGTTTTTCATTCCTTGAAATGTCATATTGCTGACTCGAGGGATGCGATTGTAGGCTATTGATCTTGGAACAAAATGTAAAGAACAAAAAAATTGAGTTTGTTCATTGAGCACTGATCTGGGCTCCATTAATCCACATAAATTCAACGAAGACTTGTCATTCAGCTGATTACAATTTACATATTACCTGCAATCATTAAACGTTTTCATAAAGGGCATATATCATTGCTGCTCTACGTGCCAATTAAGTTTACATGCCAGATCAAATACTGTCCTTGTGTTGTTTCTTGACCGTCTGAAAGCCTTTCAACCGCATTTCAGCCAGCTTTTAGGTTTCCAGATCCGTTAACCTTCAATTAGTGCACTCAACAAGCGTCTTCGTATTACGTCAAAGTGGAATATCAAAATGGCTCTTCCCGAGCCTTCTCAAAAGAACAAATTCTTCCATTCATGTTTCCTGTCATTTTTTTCTAGTTAAAACAATCCTTTTGCAAAAGGAGAATTAAATTTGCCAACACAGAATTCCATTTTCAGTCGCATCAGCAAACTCAAACATTGCACCGTTTAAGATTATTATGTAATCGAAACCAGAAATCGACTGTTCTCACGATATGCTCCTGACAAAAATCTATTCTAGGAACCGGCCGAAGATCTCACGAAGCTTCACAGTTTCTATCTAGCCTTAATAGTTTGCACTTGCTCCCAGTCCTTCTCGATCGGAAGAAGTGATATGGTGTTCGCTGGTTTATAATCAGGAGACGCGCCCGAGCTCTAAAATTAAAATCGCTGCTGGTTCTGCAGCAACTTGTACCACTTGCAGCGAACAAAATTCTAAATAATGGCATTACGGAGGGATTTACTACCAATGGCGTAGCTACTTCTTTTTTTTAAGTGGTGCGCGTTATGTATAATCTCTACGCGAAGACATAGCTTGCTTGGCGGTGGAATTGTAATAAAAGCTCTCTTTTTCCCTTTTCCCTTTCTTTTTTCCTATCAAGCACAAGCGTTCGTCACCATAGTGTTGTTTTGCGACTGCACGCTATGCAGGCCTAAAATCTAGTTCAATCGTTAACATAGGGAACCTCGGCCGCACGGTAGAAACATTTGACAACTCACGTGCAACACGGCTCGGCGATCTCGCTATGTGTTTTGCAATGAAAGTTGCAGTTTCCGGCCAGGAAAAGCTCACTTAGGTAAGAGTTATTTCCTAAACATTTCATGAATCGGTTTTTTACTTCGTTATTGGTTCCGCATTCACGTTGTAAAGAGGCTTTGAATGTATAATTCGGTGATAAACAGAGTAGGTCAATTTCATAACACACTTCTCTAAATTGCCCAACATCGCTCAACATTGGGAACAAAGGCCTCCAAATTCAAAATCCTAGTTTCGTCTACTTGAAAACATTCTAAAAAAAGAAGCAAACTCGTATTCTGGCGAAGGAAAGTCACATTTTAAGAGCTGCTGTGTGTTGGTTTCCGTTGACATGAAAGGTCAAAGGGTTGCTCACATCATTCAAGTAGCCTGTTTTCAAAGCGCTCTCAAAATTCGCCGTTTCATTTGTCCCAAAATGTTTTTCGCCCGATGTTTAGTTGAAGTGATTGTTCTTTCCCGGAGTATAGTCTCGTTGTGTAAAGCCATGTACCAGAGTGCTTTTTTGAGCCTTGAATTTAGCCTAAATTGGGGTTGTCGCTAACGACCGTTGTTGGGTATAAATTTTAAAATTCCGTAAAAAATTCACGTTCGCTTTTCATGAAACTTTGACACTGCTAATAAACAGAGGAAATAAGATCTTTTAACTCCCCGGGTTAATCTTTTTTAGGACGCTGTCAATATTTGAACAGGAGCTTCCGGAAAAGTCACGATTTTGGCGTTGATTTTGATTGCCGCGCAGGGCAAAATACGAAAATATTCACTAAAAAATAAATAAAAATCTAAGCGACCCGAAACTTATATTTTTAGAACTAGTTCACCAAAGCCTTTATTCTGGCAGATTTTGAGAAAATCGGATTTTTCTATCTTGCATACCCTTAGTCGGTTCTTACAGAAAACCGCTCTAAAACACTTGCGCTCTACTTCAACGTGACGGCGTTAAAGGACACGCTTCGTTCACGCGGCCACGCGACGTTCATAAGCTGGGAAGGATTTCAAGATGTCTGCAAAGGAAGACTAGATGCATGTGCTGGTGCATTTTGATTATACCGATTTAAATAAATCTACAACGTATAATTTAGCCACGCCATTTGTCCCTTGCATGAAGGATCGCTAGTCGAACAAATTTCGAGGTTTTAAGGTTAAAACAAGTATTTGTATGAATGTTTTTGCTTTGGACTAGGTTGAAAAGCTTGAAAGGGAAGTTGTTACAAAATCTCTGTGTTGGTATTTTTGAATGGAGAGGAAGCAATACCACAAAGAACTATCGAGCACAGTTTGATTTGAGGTCCATTGTAAAAGACGTTATGTCTTATAAGTAG